>LPNX010420793.1:78979-141240 GCA_001517045.1 Pseudotsuga menziesii | reverse complement strand
CATCATCATCATCATCATCATCATCAACATCAACATCATCAACATCATCATCATCATCATCACCATCATCATCATCATCATCATCACCTTCATCATCATCATCATCATCATCATCATCATCACCATCATCATCAACAACATGATCATCATCATCACCATCATCACCTTCCTCATCATCTTCATCTTCAACTTCATCACCTTCATCATCATCATCATCATCATCAACATGATCATCATCATCACCATCATCACCTTCCTCATCATCTTCATCTTCATCTTCATCATCATCATCATCATCATCATCATCAACATCAACATCATCAACATCATCATCACCATCATCGTCATCAACATTATCACCATCATCATCATCGTCATCATCACCTTCATCATCATCATCATCATCATCACCATCGTCATCATCATCATCGTCGTCGTCATCATCATCATCATCATCATCAACATGATCATCATCATCACCATTGCCATCATCATCCTCATCATCATCATCACCTTCATCATCATCATCATCATCATCATCATTATCAACATGATCATCATCATCACCATCAACATCATGAACATCATCATCACCATCATCGTCATCATCATCATCAACGTCATCGTCAACACTATCATCATCATTAACATCATCCTCCTCCTCCTCGTCCTCATCACCTTCCTCATCATCACCATCATCATCATCAACAACAACATCGCCATGATCATCATGATCATCTTCATCATGTTCATCATCATCATCATCATCATCATCATCATCATCATGTTCATCATCATCATCATCATCATCATCAACATCAACATCATGAACATCATCATCATCAACATTATCACCACCGCCGTCATCTTCATCATCATCATCATCATCATCACCTTCATCATCATCATCATCATCATCATCATCATCACCATCGTCATCATCATCGTCGTCATCATCATCATCATCATTGTTCATCATCATCGTCATCATCATCACCATTGCCATCATCGTCATCATCATCCTCATCCTCATCATCATTATCATCAACATCAACATCATCAACATCATCACCATGATCATTGATCATCGATCATCATCATCAACATCGCCATGATCATGATCATCATCTCCATCATGTTCATCTTCATCATCATCATCATCATCATCATCATCTTCATCTTCATCATCGTCATCATCTTCATCATCATCATCATCATCATCATCAACATCAACATCAACATCATGAACATCATCATCATCATCATCACCACCATAACCATCATCATCATCATCATCAACATCAAGATCATCAACATCATCATCATCATCATCATCCTCATCATTAACATGATCATCATCATCACCATCATCACCTTCCTCATCATCTTCATCTTCATCATCTCCATCTTCATCTTCATGATCATGATCATCTTCATCAACATCATCATCACCATCATCGTCATCATCAACATGATCATCATCATCATCATCATCAACATGATCATCATCATCACCATTTCCATCATCATCATCACATCACCATTTCCATCATCATCATCATCTTCATCATCATCATCATCATCATCATCAACATCATCAACATCATCATCACCATCGTCGTCATCACCATCGTCATCATAATTATCAACATCAACATCATCAACATCATCATCACCATCGTCATCATCATCATCATCATCATCAACATTATCACCATTGTAGTCATCGTCATCATCATCATCATCACCTTCATCATCATCATCATCATCACCTTCAACATGATCATCATCATCACCATTGCCATCATCTTCATCCTCATCCTCATCCTCATCATCATCAACATCAACATCAACATCATCACCATGATCATTGATCATCGATCATCATCATCAACATCGCCATGATGATCATCATCATCTTCATCATCATCATCATCATCATCTTCATCATCATCTTCATCATCATCATCATCATCATCATCAACATCAACATCATGAACATCATCATCATCATGCATAGGCTTTGGAGAAATAATTAAATCCTTATTCCTCCTAACAATAATTTTAAGTTCCATTAGATGGGTCAAATAATATACCATTTTAGGGGGCATCAAGTGTTATGTGGAAAAAAAGGTAAACCAATAATATTAATGATAATAAATAAACAAATAATAATAATAATAATAGTAAGAACAAGTAATTCACCAAGTAATATATAAGTAACATGAAAAAAAAACTTAAGGATGATGTTTCTTTAAGGGGGAATGTATGTAATAAACCACATTAAGAAGAATAAATACACAAACTAAAGGAATAAGAATGATGAGAATGGAATAATAATCATAATAAAACTTAATGATAAATAAATTAAGAAATCTTTAAGAAATTAAGAAATCCTTAGCTGTGTACCCACCCCATTAATTGTGCTTAAACATATCGCGTGCACATTTTGGTTATACAAATTGCATATGCATTTTGACTCTATATAACGTGTGCACATTTTGGGACTGTTAAAATAGTGAATTGTCTTTGTCCAAGAGCAATTTCACTCTGTTTTTATGAAAATTCCAATTAGCGCGCATTTTTTTTCAAGAGCACGAGCCTGCCTGTGGAAATACTCACAATTTACACATTCTCCATCATTCGTTTTGTTATGTAGGTGCAACATTGAGGACATCTTTCATAGTTGAGGAGCACACAGGATAAGATATCAAGCTTCAATGTCATTTCATGGTGATGGTGGATATAACTTTCATTTTCTTATTATTCAAGAGAACCAAAGGTAAATTTTCCCATTCATTATTGTTTTGATGGGAAATATGAACAATTGAGAAGGAAGATTGAAGCACCTTGAAGGATCAATAGTTATAAAGCAAGTTAAAGGTTTGAAAACTTGTAATTGAGGAGCAACAAAAACAAACTATATTGACATTGATCATTGTGGTGATGGGGAATGTATGTAACCGGGGAAGAAAATCAGCAAGGAAGAAGAGACCTCAAGAAGTCATCGAAGAAGAGAAAGAAAAGAAAAGAATAGACATGATGAATTGGAGGCTTTCTTTGGAAACTAATCCAAATCCAATTATAGAGGATATGGTGGTTCATGCTATTAATCCAGCACAAGAAAAAAGGAAGGATTCACTAGAGGGACCTTCAATTTCCACAGTAGTTGTTGAACAAGCACCCCATGGAAGTATTCAAGAGGCAAAACGTAGGTGCTCATTAGGGGATGTTTCAAATCCCACATCAAGTCAAAGTGATAAGTTACCATCTCAAGATGAAGCTCATGAAGAGGTGTTGTACATGGAGCCTACTGTTGAAGAGGCGTTGGACATGGAGCCTACTGTTGAAGAAGAAAATATTAACCGGACCATCGATGAGGATGTTGGACTTCCACCATCCAACTACCAGGAAGAGAATGAAGGACAACAAGTTGCTACTGAAATGCCAGAGCATATTGTTGATGCACTAGATGATATAAATCCAACCCCCTTACCTCCATTAGAAAGCACATGTTGAAGAAATCCGAAGCGTATACAAGTTGATGAAGGACTCCTCAATTCCATTGAAGGTACGCTATCTAAATGTAGTATTGCTTATCAAACTCAACAGATACTAAATAAATATTTTGTTTCTAAATGTGATGGAGATAAATGTATATTATTTTTATCATTGTTAAAATCTAGGGGCATGAATATTGTTAGTAAATCATTAGGGATAAATATGATAAGGCCTTCTGGACCAAGTTCTCATATAGTTAAAAGCTTAGTATATGCCTTTGGTAAAATTGGTAAGAACACACGATCAAAGGACCGCAATGCAGCTCGTCATGTGTTGTCGCAAGCAATTGTAAATAAGAACACTAGGGTCCTTTGTTTTCTCAAGCCTACATCCAAACTAGTTAATTTGAATGTAAAAACCCTCCGTAGGTATTCTATTAGAAGAGAACATCTTGGCACAACTGCCAAGACATATTTTTGGGCCTTTATTGGTCGGTTTCCACATCGTGACATGAAGCTAGTTGATGCAGTAAAGGGACTAGTGCAGAGTTTTTGGCATGATCACACAAGGCCTTCTTCAAACCGGAAGGATGTACTAAAACTAAGAAGGGGTTCAAAGGACTGTGAACCACATATTAAGCATCTTCTTGATATAACACAGACATATAACACAGACAGAACTATACGAGAAATTTAGGAATGAACATAGACAATTGAATTTGGGGAAAAGATCTTTTGAGAAATGTAAGCCCTGGCATGTTAGAATAAATACTCTTCGTAACACTTTTTGTTGTAGATAACATGTAGAATATGAATATTACTATGAAACATTTTTGTACATTTGTCGTGTGTTGTATACTAACCATGTGCAGGATTGCTCCTTGACAATACCACCGACCTCATCAAGAGAATTCATTCATAGTATCATGTGCAATAGGCTTGAGGGGAAAACTTACTATGCAAAATCCTGTTTGGATGGAACTTGCTCCAACTATGCTAGAATGGCATTACTGAGCCAATGTATGCATGAGACTGGAGACAATGAATTTGGGAATATGGTTACGGACATGAAAAGTTTCAAATATATCAGCTATGAAATAGTCCCAGG
The DNA here is from genome assembly GCA_001517045.1 of Pseudotsuga menziesii. Classification (NCBI taxonomy): domain Eukaryota; kingdom Viridiplantae; phylum Streptophyta; class Pinopsida; order Pinales; family Pinaceae; genus Pseudotsuga; species Pseudotsuga menziesii. The sequence goes on along the minus strand of LPNX010420793.1, from coordinate 136,632 downwards.
GAAAGAAAGCAAAAAAATACAATTGGTGACAACTCAGGTACATGCATTTATCTATAAATTTATGTTTGAATAGTTGCATTTCATTCCTTACTTACAAAAAAGACTAATATTGAGATCATTTTGTGTCAACAGGTACAAGTTAGTGTCTTCGTCAAGGAATTTATTGAAAAGACACGTCAATATATTCAGCATGTCCACTTGGCACGATGGCAGGATGAGAAGTTTAGAATCTGTAGAGATACATTTCCTCGTGGTACTATACTTTTAGTTGCTGATGTTGCCGAGAACTACACTCTGCAACCTCAAAATGAGATCCAAAGTTAGTGTTATCACTCTGAGAAGGTTTCCTTGATGGTGCATATCACATATAGGCATGGCCCAAATAGCAGTGAAGAGCAAAGAGAAATTCTAAAGGAATATCACTTCTACATAAGTGATGATAGGTGCCATGACTTCCACTATGTACGTCATTGCTTCATCATGTTCTATGATCATTTGAAGGGCAGGAACATATAGATGGATCGACACTGGATTTGGTCTGATGGATGTGTTGGTCAGTTAAAAAATGCACGCTTATTTCAATGGTTGTGTTCATTGCATAAAAACTACAAAGTTTCACATATGTGGAACTATTTTGAGACTGGGCATGGTAAATGAGAGCATGATGGAGCCAGAGCATGTTTCAAAACATCCCTACGAAGAGAGGATATGAAATTATCTACAATATCTACTATTCACAATGCTCAATCTATAGTTGGGTGGTGCACGACAGTAATGGGAGAGGAATCAGCTATGCGAGTAGAATCCACAAGAAAGAGACACGTGGAGATATTTTTTTGGGAGGTGGTAGACATAGATCGTTCACATGCATGGGAATGCAAGACTGTTCCTGGGACTCGTGGCTTTCATTCGGTTTGAAGTTCTGATAACGCAGTATTTGAAATTTGGACCAGAAAAATCGCTTGTTTTTGCCTGCCTTGTTGTGATGGTGTTTGGGATGTGTGTGAATCATTGGATTGGGTTGATGGATGGGATCGCATATCACTTCCACTTGATCAGCATGCAATTGTTAAGTTAACTCTGTTGGAAGTATTAGTTTTTCAACATTTAAGCTAGCATTATGTTAGGATCTTTTCACTGAGAGAATAACAAGCACAACAATAACATAAGCACATCACATGAGACAAGAGACACAAAGAGTTTTGATAGGGGAAACCATAAATGGAGAAAACCCCTCAACTTCCTCTAAGATAGTATCACCACAAGATGTGAAACCCAAAACAGTAAGATGACCTTCCAACACAACAGCAGCCTTCTGTCTTCTGTCAAGCCAAAGTATTTCCTTCTCCAAAGGTGCGCCACACTTGAGAGAGCAAGTGATGTAATTCACAAGTGATAAATAGAGAGACTCTCACTCTCTATTTATATTCATCCGTTCACTTGAATTACACTTTCACATGTAGGCTCGACCTAATATTACTTACCCGAGCCTACACCTTAATTAGTGTATAATAACTCAAGTGCCCCGAAACTGTGGGGACTTACCTAATGACTTGATATCACTTGATTACATTATTAATCCTCCCGATCGGAACATCAGGGCATGACCACATGACTCAAATGCATAATAGAAACATCTCGGAATAAACATTGGGTTACAATACATAAGATATATGGAAGAATACATTCCGAAGTTACATATACATCAACACTCCCTCTTAACTAGGAAGGTATTCTTTCGACACAATTTTCAGCACTGGTCTTCTTCTCTGTATCAACTGGATCATATCGTCTTCAAATCATCTTCATCTTCAAGTCATCTTCGTATTCAAGTCATCTTCGTATTCAAGTCATCTTCGTCTTCAAGTCATCTGGATCTGGATCATCTCTCGATCTAGATCATCATAGAACGTCATCACTCGATCTGGATCTCTCGGAGTCATCATAACTGGATCTAGATCATAGCTCGATCTGGATCTCCATTGGTCATCATCATGTGTGTACTATCTCGTCATAGGAATTTCTACAGAGCCAGCCCTTTTTCATGCTGGTTGTAGGCCTAGCCCACAGGTAGGTCTTCACCCAGCACTTATATCTGACCTACTCGTTAGAAAGGCACGCCCAGCACTTACATGTGACCTACTCGTCAGAAAGGCACGCCCAGCACTCACATCTGATCATGTAGTAAACTACAATCACATCAGAAAGGCCCCGCACTCACATCTATCATGGAAGGAACTGAATCCTCTCACCAAGATAGAATGGCCTGCCCTTACATCTGACATGGAAGGAACTTAATCCTCTCACCATGAAAGAATGGCCCGCACTTACATCGGCCATGGAAGGAACTTAATCCTCTCACCATGACGGAATGGCCCATACTTACATCGGCCATAGAAGGAACTTAATCCTCTCACTATGATGGAATGGCCCGCACTTACATCGGCCATAGAAGGAACTTAATCCTCTCACTATGACGGAATGGCATGCACTCACATCTGACCTGGAAGGAACCAAATCCTCCACCCTCGTCAGAAAGGCCCCCAGTCCTAGACTGAGCTACCTGGTAACTGACCAGGCGCCTCCACTCTCCCGGAGAGTGGCAATTGCCCTTACATCTGTCATACTCGACAGAATGGCCAACACTCACATCTGACATGGGAGGAACCTAATCCTTTAGCCATGAACAAAATGGTTCAACCCTTACATCTGACCTACTCGTCAGAATGGCTATGATACTCATATCTGACATGGAAGGAACTGAATCCTCTCACCATGAAAGAATATCTCAGCCCTTATATATGACCTCCTCGTCAGAATGGCTTGTGGATCTCTAGCACTCATATCTGACATCGAAGGAATTGAATCCTCTCACCATGACAGAATGGCTCAGCCCTTACATCTGACCTCCTTGTCAGAATGGCTATGGGTCTCATCACTGTCTCTAGGAGAAAAACTCGATCTGGAGAACACCAAGTCTCTCTCTGAAGGACTCAAACTTCAGCCTAGCCAATGGCTTCGTCAATACATCATCTACCTGTTCCTCCGTCGCAACATATAGGAGCTTCACTGCTCCTCTCTGCACCATATCCCTGAGATAGTGATACTTGATCTCGATAGTGATACTTGTCCAAGGAAGATTCCATCTGCACTTTGCCACACCTCCATACCTAGAACAATAGTGCATCGACACATAACAGGAGTATGATTGGTATTCCGTCTTCAACCTTGAGGCAAAGGTTGGAATCCGCTTTACTCTCAGTAAAGCCTAGAGTCATCAGTAATCTATCCATCCTGTCGTATCATGTCGAACCTCAGGATCTTCTGCAATCATTCCCTCTGAAGCGGAGCATCATACTCCCTCTGTCTTCCATACTGAAACATTCTGTACTGGAGTGACAAGTATTATCCATCTAGGATCACTGGATACTAAGATCCTCTATCTTGAACTTCTTCAAAAGTTCATCTTGCATCCATCTGAGAGCTTGTCATCCTCTATCAACCTTGTAGCAAAGGTTAAGATATTCATTAAGCTCATCATGTATGTGTTTCAACTCTTACTGGTTGCAAATGTCTCTTGGTAGTCTAGGCCTTCCTTTCATGAGAAGTCTCATGCTATGAATCTTGCTTTGTATCCCACGATGTTTCCATCTACTGCATGATGGAACTATGAAATTCTCTTCAGGTCTCGATACAAATCCCTGACATCATTCTTCTTGAACTGGTCTTCCCTTTCTTTTTGATGGCTGGAAGGTTCTGCATCAATGATGTCACTGCACTCGTCATATTATTGTTCATTTTGAAATGTCGTCACTTGTTCTTCGAAACAAGTCTTCATTCTTCTTTGCTTGTAGGCGATTATGTATGCGATCTTTCCTACAAGTCAAATGCATTTGTATGGTTAGAAACATTTCATAAGGAATATTCATACTGGCAAGTTACTATGCATAAGTATATGATCATGCAACTACTTTAGCCAATACAACATTCATCCATATCTCACTGAAACTTTCTAGATTCCTTCCATCTCTACCAAGACAACATTGATATTGTGCACTAATCCAATATGTCAACAAAGAGGTTTCATTCTAGATAAGTAGCAATGGAGAATTTGTATAGCACCATGAGCTACTTACCCATCACATGCATATTAGTAGTATACTGTCATTAATGCAAACATCCTATCATGCATAATACAATAACTGAATATAAACAAATGCATAACAAAAAAATATCATGAAATGACAATTGAATACTTATCTTTATTTGTTTCGAGGGTAGACTCCTTCTTGAGCCTTCAGCTTCATCATCTTCTTCATTCATAATAGCATCGTTTCTTAAGAAGTTCTTCAAGAGTTGAGTTCTTCATATTCCTCATTGCTTGAGGGATCTTCTTTGGATGAAAGAGCTTGATCTTCAATTGCTCCCACCTTCTCTTCTTGAGCTTCTTCTTCTTGTGAGTTCTCTTTCTAGAGTCTATTGAAAGTAATCACTTCCTTCTAGCACACATTCCTCACATGAATGAATTCCACGATCCTGGGAGGCCATTCAAGGTGGCCATCACCACTTTTGCATTCTTCACTTTTTATTTTACTGCTTCAAGTTGTTCTTTGATTTGAGAGACTCTTATGACTACATGGTCTCTGCATTCTAGATCTTCACATTCTTCAACTGGTTTCTTTAGGTCATATTCTGATTTTGTTCTTCCCTTCAAATAGCTTGAAATTCTGGAAGACCTTCAACAGCTTTGCTTGCAATAGGTAGTGCACATGTGCAAGCCTTCTATGCCAAAGCTCATTTGGCTCTACTGTGTCATGGATCAAGGCTTGTTTTGGATATCCCTTCAATTTCTACAAGCCTCCTTTTTGTTCTTCAATCACTACCACATCATCGATAGTCTTTCCTTTTGGCCATATGATGACTTGACCATCTATGAATGCAGCCCGCATTCCTTTTGCATCAATGCTGAAATAGAGAGAAGGTTCTTCTTCAATCCTGGCACAAACAATACTTCTTTCATTGTTAGAGACTTACCAGAGTCTAGCTTGAATGAAGATTCCCCACTACCTTTTATTGGATATTGGTAGTCATCTCCTAGTTTCACCTTGTGAGGTGATTCATGTTCTGATAGTCTTATAAAGGATTCCTTGAATCCCATCATATGTTTGGAAGCCCAACTGTCTATAAGACAATCATCACTACCATGAGTAATGTTACCTGTGAGAGCTGATATTAGAACATATTCACCCTCGCTTGAAGAATCTTCACTTTCATATCTGGATTTATTTCTGGATGGTTCATCATCCTCTGTAGCATGAGCATGATGTCTTCTTTGACCAAGTTCTTCTTGTGAAAGGCTTCTAACCTCCTCTCCCTCTGAAACTGGAACCTCCATACTCATGTAGGTGTCCAATCCATTTTCTTCAGAGAGATAATATACTTCCAGGCTTGGAAGTTGTCAACTTCTGCAAGCTTGTCACCAAGCTGATGTGATAGATCACTTTGAAATGAGAACCTCAAATGGAAATAGCAAAGGATTAGATCTTACTGATTTGAGGTGTCTGTCCTTGTCCCGGAGTTTGCTGATCTAGGGTTTGTTGTAGAAACCCTAATTTTCAAAACTTGTAAACTTTCAGATCTGATTGGACAAACAGATAGATCTCTTCAAATGGAGCTGTCCAATGTACTCCTTTTCTGAAAACAGTGGAGGGAAGCTCCTGAAACAGGAAGCCGTAATTTTCTGATTTCTTCTGCAGAAATGCCTGTTACTGTTTCTGTGATATCTCCAAAATTAATAATATTCTATGTATAAAATTTTTCACTGAGGTAACCTCGCATGTTCCTGATCCAAAACCATAGGTTTCATCAGAATTGGTTTCACCATTTTGGATTTATTATCCTTTTCCCAAGGTGACCTGTTACAGGACTGTTCAGAACAATGAAGTTGTAAGGCATGCCACGTGTCACTGGTTCATCCTCTGAGTCTGACCTTTGGACCACTGAAATTACAGTTCGTTCCCTTTCTGGAACATATTTAGGAATTGCATTTGGACATCTGTAGCCCAAGATATTGCAGGTCTCCCCAAGTATCCTGTTTATGGATGATTTCTGGAAGAGGATGGAACCCTAACTTGGAGAGATCATATCTCACAGAATATAGCAAATATGAGGCTGATTTTTGGACACAGTGTTCATCAGGATTTTAAGCTTCTGATACTTCACCAATCTTGGAATATAATGACTGTACCAAAACTTAGCAGTTTTAGTATTTAGGGTTTCTCCTAGCTCAGGGTCAAACTAGGGTTTGACTTTCCCGGAGTTTCACCCAACCAAATTTATTGATCCAGGTCTCTAAACTTCAGTTTTGATGAGGAGAAAAATCCTATGCTGGTATCACTCAAAAATTTCTCTTCTGTAGAAAGCCCTAATTTCCACATCGAAACTGAAAATGCTTGAAATTGAATTCCGCATCGATAGAGAGATGTGCCCTAAGGAGGAGAGACATCCTAGCATACTTTTGCTGAAAATCTGTGGAGAAAGATCCACAAGCTAGGAAGCCCTAGTTCCTGTAGCTGCACAATGTATTCTTCTCAAGTTAGCTCTCATACCATGTTAGTTTTTCAACATTTAAGCTAGCATTATGTTAGGATTTTTTCACTGAGAGAATAACAAGCACAGCAATAACATAAGCACATCACATGAGACAAGAGACACAAAGAGTTTTGATAGGGGAAACCATAAATGGAGAAAACTCCTCAACTTCCTCTAAGATAGTATCACCACAAGATGTGAAACCCAAAATAGTAAGATGACCTCCCAACACAACAGCAGCCTTCTATCTTCTGTCAAGACAAAGTATTTCCTTCTCCAAAGGTGCGCCACACTTGAGAAAGCAAGTGATGTAATTCACAAGTGATAAATAGAGAGACTCTCACTCTCTATTTATATTCATCTGTTCACTTGAATTACACTTTCACACGTAGGCTCGACCTAATATTACTTACCCGAGCCTACACCTTAATTAGTGTATAATAACTCAAGTGCCCCGAAACTGTGGGGACTTACCTAATGACTTGATATGACTTGATTACATTATTAATCCTCCCGATCGAAACATCGGGGCATGACCACATGACTCAAATGCATAATAGAAACATCCCGAAATAAACATCGGGTTACAATACATAAAATATATGGAAGAATACATTCCGAAGTTACATATACATCAACAATAAGAAGACTAATTGTCTATTTCTATAGATTTTGATCATGTATCAGACCTTGTACAACCTAGTATGATGCATTTCCTTAACATTTTTTTGTTAAATTTACATAGTATTGAAATTCACATTAATGGCCTTGTATCACACGGAAAATATTTGATCATATACCTACAATCATACAATGCAGGACACATATACGCAGTGGTTGCCTCAAAAGATAATGAATGGGGTGGTGATTACTGGTTGGCACATTGTATGGAGGGAAAGCAAACCCTCATTATGTCCATGACTGATGATGAAAACAACCACTTCCCCACTGGGTCTATGGTTGTTAAAGGTGAATAACTTACACATGACAACAATGGAAGAAATAAGGGTGGATATGTTTACAATGATTACAAATGAGGTGCAAGTGTGTATCACTTTACCAACTTAATCATTGGTACAAACCTCCAGGTACAAACAATGCCTAGCTGAAATTCATCGAAGGTACGCTACTTCTTACTGGATACAGAGCATGAGAGACTAATGGAGACCATCATTATAAGAGATGATCTAGAGGGCTTGGTTGTATGATAATAGGTGGGATCTAGCATGATGAGGTATGTATCATAATTTTAATTTCCCCATGTATGTTTCTTATGAATATGTCAATTTTGTGTTCTTGATATGCAAAATTTTCCATAATATTTTTCATAAATATGCCAAAACTTCTCTTGTATGTCAAGTTAATGAAGATGCCAAATTTTACATATGATCAATAAACCATATATATCAATCATATGAACATTTCAAGATCTCATTCACATGATGTACATAACATTAGAATACATTCATGTACCTCTGTAGGTCATACCTATCAAAGTTCTTTGTAGGCTCTCATACAAGACTAAAACCCTAATTTTTTAAGTAGGTAACATTGTCAATGTTTTCAGCCGATATATACAACTAGGATGATGGAAACAAGATGCTGCAATGATAAACTTATGTTTTAAGGCTTGCATATTTTCCTTCTTGACAACTCACCTCTTATACCCGCATGTCCATTGCCAAAGGGGTAGTAGTGTTGGAATTTCATCTAAATTTTTTTTATTGAGAAGTTTAATTTCTACTTAAAAGATAATAAGAGATTTATTTAACTTTGTTTTTAGTTGATTATGTTTTTTTGAACATTGGAAGTGGAAGATGATAACCTACTAATATTGACACAAACAACTCAAAAGTAACATGCTTCAACATTATGCATATGAAGTATTCAAAAGTAACATGCGCTAACATTATGCATGTGAATTAGGTAAACATCATGCATGTGAAGATATTAAGTGATAAACTTAATAAACAAACAAAATTTGGAACCTCTCATGCTTTCGAAAGGTTAATGTTTCATATGCATAATAGAAAATTTTGGGAGGCTGATATGTTGGGTCATTGGTGTACTTGAAATTGTGATATTTTGATTTTCAATTAAAATATATGATTTTATTAAGGAGTTTAATTTCCAATTAAAAGATAACAATAAATTCATTTCCTCATGTTTCTCATTGATCATGTATTATAAAAATCCTGAAACAAAACAACATACTAGCAATGACAGCTCGACAACTCAAAAGTAACATTAAGTCATTGATGCACAGAAAGCCAAAAACGGTGGGGATGTGGTTGACATTGCCATATTTCCCATGCCCAAACATGCTAGTAGGAGTTGACAGAATTCAAAATTTCCGCTCTGTCCACCAGGTGTTCTTGAACGGTATTTGGAGGTGACCTGCAACTCGCCATAGATCAATGCTCGGGCCTCTAATCGACGAACCGTCGATTTCGTTGGATTCATGACATGGGATTTTAGCTAGTGGGGGGGATCTCCCTCTTGTCCATTGCTTGATGACCTCCTTCTATGGTGGTTTCTAAAGCTAGGGTTTTGCTCAGTAGGGGACAATACCGTCATGCCAACGAGGGCCAAAGCTAGAAAGCCACAGATGGTGGGGATGCAGTTGGTGCTGCCATATTTCCCATGCCCAAACATGCTAGCAGGAGTTGATGGAATTCAAAATTGCTGCTCTGTGAGGTTTTTTGTGCACCTAGCCCAAGTCCACCAGGTGTCCCTGAACGGTATTTGGAGGTGACCTGCAACTCCCCATAGATCGATGCTCAGACCTTCGATCGACAAACTGTCTATTCTGTTGGATTCATGACGTGGGATTTTAGCTAGGGGGGGCCTCTCCCTCCTGTCCATTGGCTGATGGCCTCCGTCTATGGTGGTTTCTGAAGCTAGGGTTTCAATCAGTAGGGGACAATGTAGTCACACCAACGAGGGCCAAAGCTGGAAATCCACGAATGGTGGGGATGCAGTTGGCATTTCCATATTTCCCATGCCCAAACACACTAGCAAGAGTTGATGGAATTCAAAATTTCTGCTCCATGACGTTTTTTGCGCACCGGGCCCAAGTCCACCAGGTGTCCCTGAACAGTATCTGGACGTGACCTGCAACTCGCCATAGATCAATGCTTGGGCCTTCAATTGATGAACTGTCGATTCCATTGGATTCGTGACGTGGGATTTTAGCTGGGGGGGGCCTCTCCCTGCTGTCCATTTCCCGATGACCTCCGTTTACGGTGGTTTCTGAAGCTAGTTTTTTGCTCACTAGGGGATAATGCAGTCACGCTGACAAGGGACAAAGCAGGAAAGCCACAAATGGTGGGGATGTGGTTGGTGCTGCCATATTTCCCATGCCCAAACATGCTAGCAGCAGTGGACGAAATTCAAAATTGCCGCTACGGGAGGTTTTTTGCGCACCGGGCCCAAGTCCACCAAGTGTCCATGAACAGTATCTAGAGGTGACCTGCAACTTTCCATAGATCGATGCTCGGGCCTCCGATCAACGAACTGTCAATTTCGTTGTATTTGTGACGTGGGATTTTAGCTGGGGGGGGCCTCTCCCTCCTGTCCATTTCCCAATGACCTCCGTCTATGGTGGTTTTTGAAGCTAGGGTTTCGCTTAGTAGGGGACAATGCAATGAAGCCAACGAGGGACAAAGCTGGAAAGCCACGGATGGTGGGGATGCGGTTGGCGTTGCCATATTTCCCATGCCCAAACATGCTAGCAGGAGTTGACGAAATTCAAAATTGCTGCTCCGTGAGGTTTTTTGCGCACCGGGCCCAAGTCCGCCAGGTGTCCCTAAACGGTATCTGGAGGTGACCTGCAAATCGCCATAGATCTATGCTCGGGCCTCCGATCGACGAACCGTCGATTCTGTTGGATTTGTGACGTGGGATTTTAGCTAGGGGGGGCCTCTCCCTCCTATCCATTTCCCGATGACCTCGATCTACGATGGTTTCTGAAGCTAGGGTTTTTCTCAGTAGGGACAATGTAGTCACGACAATGAGGGCCAAAGCTAGACAATGCATTTCATGCCAACGAAGGCCAAACTTGGGAAACCCTATCCCCAACTAGGGTTTATTGTTTAACATGCATGGCCCATAACCATAACCCTACCAAGGAAACCCTAATCCTAACCCTAATCTTATCTTACTGTCACAACTCAATTCAGAATCAATCTAATGTCGAACTGAACTTTTTCAAATCCGGTGGACTTATGCTTCAAATCATGTTGATTCACAAAGTTGGTTCTGAATCTTTGGATTCTATTGTAGTTCCTTTAATGCTGAGTGATTAGTCATTGGGTGCATGAGGTTTGTTGAATAGTATTGTTGGTTGTTGATGAAATGTGAAGCATGTATTGCACTTAGTTTTATTAAATTACACTTGAGCATTGACTTAACTTGTAGTTTTATGAATTCAAACTCACAATTTTTAATTAGATATATCCAATTGTTGTGCAAGTAGTGAGTTCATTGAAACCTTGAAATACATTGTATTGCACTTATATTTATTAAATTACACGAGCAAGAACTTTGACTTTAGTGTGCATGTATGGAGATCATTGAAACCTTTAAATATAATAGTTTTTTCTTTTGACATAGTGCATTCATAACAAATAGATAATCCTCACAAATCAATACAATAGATTGACACAAGAACATGTGGAAACCAAAGAAAAAATTCAAAGTGAAATGTATCATTCATTTATAACTGAAATGTCAATGTACATGTCTCCAAAGGTACATATATATCCAAAAGTATCCAAAAGTACATATATATCCAAAAGTAACCAGAAGTACATGTGTCTCCACAATTATCCAAGACTATCCAAGCCACATGTACATGTATCCAAAACTATCCAAGCCACATGTACATGTAAGTGAAATGTCATTGTACATGTCTCCAAAAGTACATGTATCCAAAACAGTCCAAGCCACATGTACATGTATCGAAATGTACATATCCCATAAGACACATCAAAACTCAAGCTTCCTCTTGTTCTTTCTCGAGGGTGATCCTGTAGGCACAACTATAGGACCAATGTGCATCTCTGGATCCTGTAAATTAAATATCAATTGTTAAATTCAACTAACTATGTACTAATACATTAGCTCAATAAAATACCATATCTAAATTAACTCAAAAATTATCAAAATGTTAATGGACATTGCATGAAACAATTGTTCATTAATGGACATCTCACCTCAATGAGAGACTGTGACAAAGGGGATTGTGTTTCTTGTGTAGCAGATGGAGCTGTTGGTTGAACATGAAGGATGGTCGTATCCATGGTCAAACCAAACAGGGTAGGGAATGGTGGTGGTGGTGGTGGCTACAATCACCAAATCTTGAAATAGTCATAAATGTGCATGAATAAACAATAGACAACAATAACACACTATGTCTATATCATGTTCAAATAGTTGTATCTTTGTGTGGCTTGTTGTTATTGTAGATACCACATTTACTGTTGCATCAATAAATCTTGCTGTTGGTGGCTACAATCACCAAATGTTGAAATAGTTAGACATGCATGAATAAACATATGCCAACAATAATAAACTATGTAACGATCATGTTGAAATAGTTGTACCTCTGTGTGACTTGTTTCCATTGTAGATGCAGCACTGACTGCTGCATCAACCATTCCTGCAAGGTTTTCAATAGTAAAATCTGGCTCCTGATGCAGTAAACATGCAAATCAAACATTAACAAAACATTTTATGCACTGGAATATTTCAAGTTAACCAAGAAATATCATCGAAGGATATACAAATTACCATGATATCAGTATCTCCATGGTCGTGGACAACTTGACTCTTTCTAGGAGCAGGCCATCTCATATACACTTGACCCTTGTTCACATATGGCCTATTAGGAGATACAACTCCAGGAAATGGTCCAGGTGTTTCGGTTGGTGCCTATAGTCAACAAGAGTTCATGTAGTTAGACATTCATGATTCAATGAACATACATGTATTTAAAAAATGACATTTTTTAAATGTTTAAAATGTTTACCTACATCACTGCTTTTCCCTGTGAAGGATCAAGAATCTGCCAGTTTAATAATTATAAATATTAGACTGTAGATAGCATTAGCGAACTAACATGTACAATGTGTGGAAATTAACAAATTAATAAGTATTAAAAAATTGACATTTTTAAAATGTTTACCTCGGTGTGAGATACGACAATGGGTGCTATATGAATCTCTCCACCAACCAAGGGATCGGTGGATGGAATGTCATACCCAGATATTTCCTTGGTTGATACGACCATGGATCCTACCTCCATCACTGCTTTCCCCCGTGAAGGATCTGGCATTTGCAAGTTTAATAATTGTAAATATTAGACCGTAGATAACATTAGTAAACTAACATGCATAGTATGTGGAAATTAACAAATTAACATGTATTAAAAAACTGAAATTTTAAAATGTTTACCTCGGTGTGAGATGCGACAATGGGTGCTATAGGAATCTCTCCACCAAACAAGGGATCAGTGGATGGAATGTCATGCCCCTGTGTAGCGTGTGGAACATGAAACTCTGGGGTGTCGCTACCGGAATAAAGCATCAACTGCAAGTTCACAAAATTAATATATTAGCTGAAACTATACATATGTGTACAAAGAGGAAAATAAATGAAGAATTTATTACAATTAACCATATACATACATCACTCAAAAACCCACTGAAGACAACATCTGACGAAAGACCATAGCATGGACAACCACATGATGTGCACTCGTGAGGCTCAAAAGTAGGCTAGGAATGTGCTGATGGTGTTGCACTAGTAGATGGTCCTACAGTAGATGGGGGTATTGCACTAGTGGGTGGTACTACACTAGAAGATGGTCCTACACCATGACGACTTGGTGTATGTACCACACCAGGGACAGATGTCCCTTCCTCACCCATATGTTGAACCATAGTGCTATGGCGAACAAAGGCCCATTCCAAATTCAAAAATGCATCACCTGTCTGTGGAGTAACACGATGTATAGGTGGGACATCTGGCCCATGCAACTGCCTACGAGGTGCAGGGATAGGGCAATCAACGTCTCAAAGCCTAGAATTGGGTTAGTTTTGGGGCATCCCCCCACCGATCCCCTAAAACTGCAATATATCAAAATAGTTTACGTGTTTACCCAACACAAACTCTGCATACATCTTCTAAAGGAAATACAAGGGGATTTCCCTGTTGTTGTGTAGTGGCATATCAAAAACCATATACCATCTGTCGATCCAGTTATCAACAAATGGTTGATATGTGCACCACTTGATAGAGATATGTGGCCTATTTTCATTTGGGATTTCCCCCGTGCGAGGGTCCCTAAACAATGAAAATATATGCTCTTTGGTAATTTTCAACTTTTTTATTGCACTGTAGCTAAGCCCATCAGCGTACTCACGTATTTTTCTTTATCTATATGATGTAATATCATATAGTATGTTGCTTGACCATGTAATAGTCTCAACAATTGTATCCAAAGTGCATGCAAGTGAACGTCGAATCCTATCACCACCACTAAAAGCAGTACTGAGACCTTTCAACTGGGCAAGCTCAATTAATATTTTAGCATTGGTGTCCATAGTCGCAACTACAATAAAAAAATCAATAAGGAAATCATTAGAAATGTATACATGGTATATAATGACATCTCCTCAAAATTGAAAATGTAAATTAAGAAAAACTCAACTTACAAGCAATTTAATGGCATTCACTTACATACATTTAAAACTTAAAATTAAACATTTAACAATTAAATAGTGAGTTTCATTCAACTTCTTTCTAGAATTTAAGGCACTTCTTCACCCTCATTGGTGACTTTTACATGCACACTTGGGTTTAAACTTCTTTGAATTTAGGAGTGCTATTTTGACATGTTTTGGCCTTTACGTCCCTTGGATATGTAAAAGAAAGGGGCAAGGGACTATTAGGACATGTGAGGAAAGAAAAGGGGTGATATAGGGCTGCCACCATATCCTCTAAATATAATTGACTCGATCATGGTTGGGAACACTCTCACGATGCTCTCTAGGTAGTTCATGGGTGTTCACCATTTCCTTTGTTGTATAACCATGGAAACCAACCAAAAGTTACATGGAAAATGGAGAATTTGTGGACTGGACTACAATTGGTTGTAGATGATCTTAGAGACTCGACATGTAGAAATATATTACCCATTGTTTTTTATATTTAAAAAAATGGTTGATAAACCTAGTGATGCAAGGGCATAGATTGTTTGAGTAAAGTCATTTATGTCTTTGCTAGATCTAGGGATCTTTGGGAGACCTAGGGTCCCACATGTTTCTAATTTTATTTATAATGTTTATAGAATAAAAGAAGTAGAATTCATGTTCTTGTGTTTGCTAACATGGTTTTCTTACACCTTGTGCCTTATACCGTATTTTTATGTTAGTTCTACCAATTGGTGTCTAATATCTAGGGCTTCTATTGTAATTGGAACATAAGCTATCTTTTCCATTACTCTCTCTTGCATATTGTAGAGAATTATGAGATATGTGTTGTTTAGAACCCTACTCAATAGTAACTTTGTGTCTCTCTTATAGTATTTTTGTTCCTTTTTGTTTATGCCTCTCAATCTCATTATGATGTGTGCTTTCTATCTTTCTTTGTCTTTAATTTGAATGTAGATATATATTGTTTTTTTAATTGTTAAAACCCTTGGCTTATAATTTTAGCCTCCTTCCACACACAGTCTATACTTGTGTTTGTTTTATATATTTCTAGCCTTTTGGAACATTGAATATCTATTAGACATGATGTTTTTTATTCTTATAGCCTCTTTTAGTTTGAATCCATCAAACATTAGCTTGGGAGTTGTTGGGTTGATTATTCTATTAAAAAACACAATTATAGGTTAAAAATTAACAAAAAAAGAATGCTTTGGATGATTGAATTACCTTGTTGGATGACAATTCACCAGTGGAATCTCCTACTCTCAACCTAAATCAGCTCCTTCAACAATCCCAAGCAGTTAACTTGCTCCAAAGCGCTCCAATTAGCTGTCGTTTTCGCGTTCCTAATAGGTAAAATGGGCCATGGGTTCCAGGACTGTGTATATAAATTATTTTTTGTTTTCCAAATCATGTACACATTTAATAAATATAGATCGTGAGCGTGTTTTGTAGTTATATAATGCGTACGTGATATGGTTTCCTATCCTACATGTCCCATGACATTTCAGGCTCGGGTTGAACCATAGCAAGTGCTATGTAGTAGAAACGCGTTGTATTTTTTGGTAACGTGATCATGTTTTTGAAAACTAGGATTGCATCTAAAAGGTCCCTCATCTTCTTGCACTGGCCCTTAAGGTCTTTCCTGGACCCTCAAGTGCCTCTTTTGAACGGAGCTCATCCAACCCACACAGTATTTGTTGGAAAATGTCTTCCACATAAACAAACCAAGTGTTAAATCAAGATATGTTTATATAATATAGTGTTAAAAACAAAAAAGAATGCATTTTACATATTACCTCAACGCTAGAGATAAAGCTTCAAAACTGGTAAACACTTGTCACAGCAAAGACATGTAATAATGATAGTACTCTAACAACTACCGTGGTTGAAACGACTAAAGAATTTTTAAGTGCCAAGTCGAGGATTGAAAAAAAGCATGCAGGTCGTGGTAACAAAGAGGTGAGAGGATTTGGCTCCTCTCTCAGTGAGCCATATCGAAAAGACTCAAAAACCATTGACCTTTCTAAGGGTTAAACCCTTGTCCTTTTTACATCTAGCAAGCACCATAGCACATGGGCACGTATACAATGGTTTTCTCCACGTAGATAAAATTATTGCATCCTTTACCCACTTCTCTATAGTTGTAAAAAATTGCCTTTATTTATCTATCCATATGATAAGCTTTGGCAAAGCATAGCATTTAACCACTACCCTTTGTTGTGTTGGGTGTTATAACTACATGTTTAATAAAAAATGTAAAAGATAGAACTAGTGCATGGTAAAGGGAATTTTCTTATTCGATGATTTATTTGTGTTATCAAACCCTTAGTCAGGTTAGGGTCCCTTGGTGTCCATACCTAATGCTCTTGGATATCAAGGCATGAGTCATGCTCTCCACCAAAAACCTGCATAAAAACATTATAGGATATGGTATCGACGGTAGGCCAAGTAAGACCTATTCACTTATTAAATCGATCTTCAAGCTAGAACTTGTAAGCAAGGTTTAGAGACTTAAGAATCTTTACGTAAAATGAAACAAGCACACAATACACAATTTATGACCAACTAACCACAACTTGTGAAAACTAAAAAGCAAGTATGCTAGCATAGTACATGAAAATTGTAATTCCAAAACAGTTTAATATGAATCATTCTTTCAACCATCTTAACTAAAATATTAAGATTAAAGTGTTTATTAGGTAAAAATAGTTGCGGTGTTCTAATGACCTTATTTGTTAAATTATTTTTTTGGTATGGGATTTTTGGTGCTGTTACATGTGGTATCAGAGCGAGTTTCCGAACACTAGGCATGAAGATTGGCTCAACTCGCATACAAAATAGGAAAACAAAATTATTGATTATTCTTAAAAATTATTTATGTACATAAATATAAACTTTTATTTTATAGGAAATGAAAGGAGTAGAAGCATTTGCTGAGGATGGATCCCATCATAATAATCTAGATAATATATATCTCTAATTAAATAATCAACCATCCGAATTGCTTCAAACTGTAAAATATTTAAGAGCTGAATTATAGACTGTAAAGGAAGATAACAAAGCATCTTAAAAGCACAGGAAGAACTGAATTAGATATTGCTAAATAAAATACATAAAGGAGGCAAGGATAAAAGCAAAGAACATGAAACTGAGTATGGAATAGTATCTT
Organism: Pseudotsuga menziesii; assembly: GCA_001517045.1. Lineage (NCBI taxonomy): Eukaryota > Viridiplantae > Streptophyta > Pinopsida > Pinales > Pinaceae > Pseudotsuga > Pseudotsuga menziesii. Next base: position 119,154 of record LPNX010420793.1, on the reverse strand, counting down.
ACAAATGTGAAGGTAAGAAGTTGAAATTTTCTGATAATAAAAGTAAATCTTCTTCAAGAATTAAAGTAAGGTCACAGGAAGAAAAGTATAAATATTCTAGTGAAAGTAGTGATAGTGACAGTAGTCCTAAAAAGAGGAAATATAAACCATATGAAGATATCTAAGGAGAATTTAAAAAGATAAAACCCCCTATGTTTAATGGAGAGGTGGAAAAGCGTGAAGAAGCCGAGGCATGGCTGCCGGGTATGAAAAAATACTTTTAAATTTATCACTACTCAGATAGGCTGGAAGCTCATATGGATATCGATAACTTAACCGGAAAGGTTGACATATGGTGGAAGGATAGAGAAAGAGTTAAAAACATTAAAGAAAAATATGTAACCTAGAGGAGTTTCAACAAATACTTAAAAAAAAACTCTTATATGAACAATATTATGAAGAAAGAGTTAAGGAGTTTTATGATCTCAAGCTAGGATCAATGCCGATGAAGGAACCAAGTAGTAAATTTTTAAGTTTATTACAATATGTCCGTATAAAATCGATGAGAAGCCTAAGATATAGATACTTTTGAGCTCTTTACCTCTTAGCTTCAAGGATAGAATTGAATATGATAATCCAAAAACCCTTGAAGAGGCGATGAGGAAAGCTAGTTTCTGTTTTGAACAAAGAAAAAATAAGAAAGAAGGAATACCTAACTGGAAAAGTAAAAGGCCAAGTAATTTTGACCAAAGAAGGAAAGGTTTTAAGCCCAACAGAACTTTCAGAAATAACTCTCGAAATTTTTTTAAGAATAATTATTAAGGAACAAACGTTAAAAGTAAAACAAAACAAAAATTTTCAGCACAAAAAAGAAGAGACATGCCTAATAATTATGTGAAAAATAATGAACAAAGAGAACCTATAAAATGATGAGAATGTCAGGGACCTTATTATGCAAAGGACTATCCAAACTAAAAGAGGAGTTTCAGCATACAATTCAGGAGGAAGCAACTGTTGGTGACGTAGCAAATGCATTTCTCAGAATTAATGCAGCCTTGGAGAATTAATGTGTTGATCACCAAATATCCATGGTGGAAATAGAAGTATGATATAGAGCAAGCGTATTTGTATTTTGATAGACCCAGGTGCTAGTTTAAGCTCCGTGTCACCTATTATAGTAGAAAGATGCAATTTACATTTGAAAAAGTTTGAAAAGGATTGGTTCGTTCAGTTAGCTACAGGAACCAAAAGAAAGGTAGTTAGCTATTTGAAAATTTTGAAATGTTTATGAGTCAATTCCAAACTCAAGTGAAATTAAATGTATTACCCTTAGGGTCATATGATGTTCTAATAGGTATGGAATGGCTGGGAAAACACAAATTAGTTTTAAATTATTTTGAGAAAACATTTACATGCTTAGATGATAAAGTAGAAAAATTCAAAGTTAAAGGGATACCTTGAAAAATTTATGTTAGACAAATTTAAGCTTTACAAAGGAAAAAGTATGTACATAAAGGTTGTAATGTTTTTGTTGTACATGTAATGAATGGTGAACACATGAATAAAGAAGATAAGTTAAAATTCAATGATAATCCAATCTTAAAATAAATTTCAGATGTTTTCCAGAAAGAGATTTTGGGATTCCCTCTAAAAAGAGAATTGGATTTTACTATTGAATTAGTACTAGGAGTTGTACCCAATTCAAAGTCTCCTTATCAGATGAACATATTAGAACTCAATGAATTAAAAATACAACTACAATAGCTAGTAGATAAGAATTACATAAGACCAAGTGTATCCCCTTGGGGAGCACCTGTCTTATTTGTTACAAAGAAAAATAGTACCTTACGTCTATGTATAGATTACCATCAGTTAAACAAGATGGCAATTAAAAATAGATATCCATTACCCTACATAAATTATCTATTCGATCAGATATGCGGAGCAATGATATTCTCAAAAATAGATTTGAGATACGGGTATCATCAAGTCAGAATTAAAGTTGAAGATATTTTTAAAACTGCATCTGGAACCCGATTCAGGCATTATGAGTTTGTAGTTATGCCATTTGGGATAACAAATTCTCCAACAAATTTTATGTGTTTAATGGATACTGTCTTAATTAAGTAATTGGATAAATTCGTAGTTATCTTCATAGGTGACATACTAATTTATTCAAAATACAAAAGAAGAACATGATGAAAATTTGTCGATAATATTACGAGTTCTAAGAGAACATAAACTATATGATAAATTCAGTAAATGTGAATCCTTTAAAGATAAAATATAGTCTCTAGGTCATGTGATATCTAAGGAAAGGATATGAGTAGATCTTGATAAGATAAGGGAAATAATGGAATGTCTTATTCCTTAAGACGTATCAAATGTACAATCATTCATGGGGATTACATGTTATTACTGGAAATTCATAGAAGCATTCTTGAAGATCGTGAATCCTGTAACATCGTTATAGAAAAAGGGAAAAGATTTGTATGGGATCTAAAGTGTGAATAAAGTTTTAATAAGTTGAAGGAATTGTTAACTACGAAACCTATATTAAAAATAACATATCCAAACAAGGACCTTGATGTGTGCACTGATGCATGCAATGACGGTTTTGGTGGAGTATTAACACAAGAAGGTCACGTAATAACATATGAGTCAAGAAAGTTAAAAAAACATGCAAAGAATTGTTTTACTTACGATTTAGAGTTGGCTTCCATAATACATGCATTGAAAATGTAGCACCATCATCTAATCAGTAGAATAGTTTTATTAAATTTTGATAAAATAAGTTTAAAATACTTATTTCATCAACAAAATCTTAACATAAGGAAAGCAAGATGGTTATATTTCCTTAGCGAATATGATTTTTAGAACAAACACATAAAGGGAAAGGAAAATAAGGTGGCTGATTTCTTAAGTAGGAATGCAAGACTAAATTTTATAGCCACTATTAGTAGCTACAAAAAAGAATTGGATGATAAATTGGAAGATGGACTAAAATTGGATAAAGAATATCAAAATCTAAGAGAAAAAGTTATAGAAAATGAATCTGAAAATGTAAAAACAGATTTCATTTTGAATGAAAACAACTTAATGTTGTATAAAAATATATTATATGTACCTAATATACCAGAAATTAAATTGCTGATTTTAAATGAAGTACATAAAAGTCCTTATTCAGGACATTCGGGTTATCAAAAGGTGATATCAATGCTAAGAAAAGATTTTTTTTGGCCTAATACGAAGAATGGAGTGGTTGAATATATAGCTAGGTGTATAGAATGCCAACAGGTTAAGGCTGAGAATCGCCACCGAGCAATTTTATTGCAGTCGTTACCAATTCTAGATTGGAAATGGGAAATTATCAGTCTTGATTTCATAACAAGACTACCTAAAAATCAAAAGAAAATGATTCTGTAATGGTATTGGTAGACAAAATTAGCAAGGAATCTCATTTTATACCTGTTAAAACTACTTATAAAGATGCTAATATTACTGATATTTTTATGAAGGAAATATTTCGTTTGCATGGAATTCCTAAGGTAATAATTTCTGATAAAGATCCTAAGTTCACTGGTAATTTTTGGAAGTCATTGTTTAAAGGATTAGATACTATATTAAATTTCAGTATTGATTATAATCCACAAATAGATGGACAAACAAAAAGAGTAAATCAAGTTTTAGAATATATGTTACAGATGTATGTTAGAGATCATTCAAAGAAATTGGAAGAGTATATGGTCTTAGTCGAGTTTGCATATAACAATCACTATTAGGCTTCAACAAAACTTAGTCCTTTTGAAATATTGTATGGTAGGAAATGTAATACTCCCATTTCATGGAGTAATCTGGTTGATAGATTGATATTAGGACCTGACTTGTTAAAAGAAATGGAACTAACAGTGAATAGGTAAAGAGAAATTATTGCACAGGACATAAAAAAGAGTAATGCAAACCTTAAAAAAACTCAGAAAGAATTCCAAGTAGATCATGTGTTGGTCAAGGTAAAACCCAAAAAAAGCTCCTTTAAATTGTGGAGTTGTGCTAAATTAACACCTAGGTATTGTGGACTGTTTGAGATACTATCAAGAGTTGGACCAGTGGCTTATCAGTTAGCCTTTCCAGCTAATCTTAGAATATATAACTTATTTCATATTTTTATATTGAAAAAATATGTTCATGATGCTACTCATGTGATCGATTGGAATGTTATACACGTAGAACCCAAAGGATATTTTCAGGTGGAACATTGTATCCTTGACAAGAGAGACATTTTTCTCTGGAATCACACCATTGAACAAGTAAGGTGCAATGGAAGCACCGTAGTTCAGATAAAGCAACATGGGAATTAGAGAGTCATATGCGGGAGGCATATCCAATTATGTTTCAATAAGACTTAGAAGATACTTAATAAACATCATGGACGATGTTGAAATTAAGAGGGGGTGTTTGTAACCCACCTAGAACTGAAAATCATTTTATTTTTGAGAAAAAATTACTTAAAAAGTTATTGTAAAGTTTTATGTCTTGTTGACCAAGGATGGTCAAAGATGACTGTAATTGAATATTTTATTTATTGAAATAATTAAAGAGAAGACATATTTCCAAAGAATATTATTGAAGAGTGTTCACTCACCCAATAGGAGGAATGATATGTTATATAAGGACAAATAACAAGTGGTAGCAACAACATTCACTTTCTAGCTGTTGCAGGAGGCAACATCCCTGTACTTGTGGTCATGTTCCCTAGAAAGAGGAACTGAGCAGGAAGCTCATTTAATTGCAAAACTAACCCAAAGACCTAGGCAAGCTTATATATACCATCGAATGGGCAGGGGGCTCTCTACCTTCTATTCTATGTTATTGGAGCCTTGTGGTTTTGCTCGAAACTAGAAATTTAACCACACTTGAGAGAAATTCGATGAGGGGAAAGCTAAACTAAATTGTTGAGGGTTAATTCTGAAAGTGAGATTTCTAAGTTACAGAGTACTGTGTAGGATTCTACACAACATCTTCATCCTAGTGTTTCAGTGAAAAGTCTCAGGGGTCCCGAGGCAAATAATCTTGGTTGCTTTCAGGAGACTATTGGGAGGAACACTCTTCTTTGGGTGTTTGTCCTCTTCAAAATTTAATAGGTTCTATAATGTTCTAAAAATTAGTTATATTACATTATGTATTTGTTATTTTTGAAGTTAGGAATGAGGAAGTTTCCAATATTTTTTATATATGTTTTTATCATAAAGCAGAATTTTTTTCTTAGATTTATATAATTTATCAGTCAATATAGGTACTACTTACCCAGAATTTCATAGCAGAAAGGGTACATTGTCTAAAGTATAAACAACACACACACACACACACACACACACACATTAGAGGAAATTTTAACTCAAAATGGGCCTCCTAAAATGAATTAATAAAATAATAGTTAAAATAACAAAATAATATTTATTAATTTTGGAGGAACAAAAGAAAAAAACTACTTTTTTGTTTGTATTTTTGACATATCTCCCCGTTCTTTTACTCAAATTTCGATCAGGAGAGCTCGTTGGATGCGGAATTAAATTCCACATCCAACTAGTACCCACTCGGCATACTTTTGATGGACCTCGCTACCCCAAAAACAAGAAATACCTGAAAAAATGGAATGATGATGTCATTAGGGATTTTTAAAGAAATAACTCATTAGGGTTTAAAACCTATCTTTCATTAGGGATTTTTAAAGAAATAACTCATTATATCTTTGACTTCTATCAAGAAAATGATTACCAGTTACAGTAAGGAGAGTGAAGAACCAACCAAATGTTAAAAGACCCCAACAAAATTGTAGTAAGCGTTCATGTTTTCCCATAGACTCCATGGTCTGACGGAACATACATTTTAAACAGTAACTTTGCTAGAGAGAAAAGAGAATACAATATCACAACCTGAAGGAAAATGAAAAACGCCACCATAAAGTTGTCGATTAGATGTATACAATCGACCAAAGGTGAGAATGGGTTGCATATACCAGAGAAGACAATTCCCAATCGGAGTTTTGTTGTTCTGGATTTATGCACACTGTTAAGACCATTAAGGTTTAGAGCTATAGGTCTTACCAGGACTATCAAGTGCCTATTTTGAACCCATTTCATCCAAGCCGCGCAATGTTTGTTGGAAAATCTCTTCCCAGATAAACAAACCAAGGGTTAAATCAATATATTTTTATATAATACATTGTCAAAAATAGAAAAGAATGCACTTTACATCTTACCTCAATGTGGGAGCTAAACCTTTGAACTTGTAAACACTTGTCACAACAAAGACGTGTAATAATGATGATAATGTAACCACTACCATGGTTGAAAACAACAGAGAATTTTTAAGTGCCAAGTCAAGAATTGAATAGAAGCATGGAGGTCATGATAACAAAGATCTGAGAGACTTCAGCTCCTCTCTCATTGAGCCATATCGAAAAGACCCAAAAACCCTTGACCTTTCAAAGGGTTAAACCCTTGTCCTTTTTACAGCTAGAAAGCACCATAGCACATAGGCACATGTACGATGGTTTTTTCCTCATAGATAAATTGCATCCTTTCCCCACTTCTCTATATTTGTAAGTAGTTCCCTTTAGTTATTGATCCATAGGATAAGCTTTGGAAAAGTATAGCATTTAACCATTGCCTTTTGTTGTGTTGGGTATTATAACTATATGTTTAATCAAAATTGTAAAATATAGAACTAGTACATGGTAAAGGCACTATGCTTAGTTCAATGATTTATTTGTCTTATCAAACCCTTAGCTTGGAGGATTCCTAGGTGTCCATACCTAGGGATATGGGATTCAAGGAATGATTCAATATCTACACCAAAAACCTACTTAAAAACATTATAGGATATGCTTTAGCCAGTAGGCTAAGTAATACCTATTCACCTTTTAAACTGGTCTTCAAGCTAGAACTTGTAAGAAAGGTTTAGAGACTTAAGAATATTTACGAAAACAAAACAAGTACACAATACACAATTTATGACTAGGAAACCAAAACTTGTGAAAACTGAAAAGTAGGTAAACTAGCATAGTACTTGAAAATTGTAATTCCAAAACAGTTTAATATGAATCATTATTACAACAATCTGAATTGAAATATTAAGATTAAAGTGTTTATTTGGTCTTCTAATGACCTTATATGTTTTTTTTAGTATGAAATTTTTGGTGTTGTTTCAAAAAGGTAATGACTACGTTCCAAGCTTAAGCAACCATGATATTGTAGAATAAAATAAAGTAAAAATTGACACGCAAAACACATTTATCTTTAAAAAAAAATATTATGACTATTTTTTTTAAATCTTTGAAATTAACTTTGAATCCATAGTCATTTTTTAATAGATATTAAAACATACATATATTGAAATCACTAACCAATATATACAAACTAAATTTTATTTTGAGATTATTACAACCAAATTATGTTTCATATTTAGAAACATATTTAGGATATATTTCAAATTACTTACAAATATTATTTTAAGATATATTTTTTATATTGTAGCATATAAAAATACATATAATTTTATTTATAAATTAACTCTTTCACATATTTTTATTTGTATTTACTCATTTTTTCAAAAGCATGTTATTTGTGCTAAATAGTTTTTATATTTTACGTAATGTTCTTGAAAATAAAAGACTCATAAATTAAAAAAATAAAACAAGCACATATTTATCTTAAACACTATCTATTAAGGGTTATGAAGGATCCAATTTATTGAGGTGTAATGTTGTTATGAGAAATTAGATACTTTTCATACTTAATAGTTCCTAGTTTAAGATGAAATTTCTATAGTGGTTTTATTGTAAGTGTTAAAGGGATTCCTTAACATCATAATACTTTTAGTAGGGTGATGAGTTTTAACTCTTAATTTATCGAACATATATTAAAATAAAAATAGATTTTTTAAAATAATTTGATATTTAAATTAATCATTGATCAAATATATATGTCTTTATATTTAGTAGTCTTAACCTTTATATTTGCAATAAATATTATCTTTTTTGTTTTAATTTATTTTAAATATTATCTATTTTTACACGAATAGATCTTAGAATTTGAGGTGAACTAGCACCCATGCTTTTCCTAGATTGCACAAGGACTAGACAAGTGTAGTGTTTAGATTAATTTTATGGTAGTGGTTCCAAATTCAAAATAAACAATTATAAAAGAAAATTATTATAAAAATATGTCGTAGCTAATCCATGGAGAATTGGTCTCTTATGCATGGATAACTCTTACTTGATACGTTGAAGAACGAGTAATATATAACTTATTTGTGACACTAACTTCTAGCCTATAGGTGTTCAACTTCCCTATGCTTATTGTTAATGCATCTTACCTAAAAAATACAGCTATTTCATCTAATTTTGTATGTACATGGATATACAAAAGAAAAACAAGTATAATAAGCAATTCCTCACTCTATGATTATATATTTTGATCATTTTGAAGCCAGATTCAAGCCATGGTGCTTATAAATCAAGGTAGAGTTTTATCAGCTACGCTCATATGAATTGAGCTAGTTTTTGTTCTATAGGTTATCCTTGGTGGGAACCTTAATGGCATGGAATTTTTTTGTGAGATTAAGATTCTATATCTATGCTCCTATTTATTTTCATCAAATATAACTTATTGTTAAAATATTTGTAGCTTCTCAGATGTTTTATTCAACCATAACTAAAAATGAAAGATGTATATTGTAGCAGCATATGGTAGCACTCTATTCTTCCTCTCAACATAACACAACTTGCTTGTAGCATAATATTGTCAAAGGTTTTGTTGATAGAAATTTGCTTTGTTTTTCTTCTATATTTTGAAACGACCAACCATATTATATATAGTACAACGAATATTATGATGGTGTCATAATAATAATCTATATAAGTGTTTTGATATTAAGAACATAGGTATATATTAAGAACACGCAGAATGTACGAGCATCATTAACAACAAAATAGAACATTGAAACCACCCTAGTCGCTAATAATGGAGGAAAGACTAGGGCCATAAATTTCAATATTGACTATGTTCTTTTTAACTGAAAAACACTAATACGATGAACAAAGTAAGGAACAATGTCACATTAGCTCAAAAATCCATAATATTTTTTTTTGATATAACATATATCTAAAGACACGTCATTAAAATATACCTACATATTGATAAAGGAATCTGTCATTGTTTTTGTTATGTTACTAAACATACTTTACTACTACATGAGTGATTGTGCAATGTTGAAGTTTGCTAAGAAAAAAAATCATGTGTTCTTCCATTAATTTAAACTTTGAAGGTTTATTGCTCGTTTCTAACTTTACTTAATTGTTGAATCTTTCCTAAATCTTTGAACTTGACTCTAAAAAATCAAGGCTCCAATTCATTTATCAGTTCATTCCTGAATCTCTAGGTTTTATAGTCTTTCCACAATTATCTTTCTGCAGTGATCATTCATTCTGTAATGATCATTCCTTTAGTTATCCTTCTGCAATGATCCTTCCATAATGATCATTTCGTAAGATAGCTTTTCACAATTATCATTCACCAAGGTAGACTCCTGCAATGACCCTTTCACAAATGAAGATTGTGGATTGTGGGTCTCCTTTAATTAATTTTAAATGAACCTTCCATAAATAACCTTCCTAGATGGTCCTTTTGTAATTGGGGATTGTGGATTGCAGGTTGCCTTTCAACTTTTTTCAAAATAGTCTTCTGCAATGATCCTTCCGTAATTGTGGATTGCAAATTGCGGGTTGCATTTAAACTTTTTAGAATTTTCCTTCCACATTTAACCTTCCACAATGATCCTTCCACAATTGCAGATTGTGGGCTTAACTTATTAGATTTTCCCTTCCGAAGTTATCCTTCCGCAACTGCGGATTGTGGATTGTGGGTTGAATTTTAACTTTTTTATAAATTTTCTTCAACATTTATACTTTCGCAATTGCATATTGAGGGTTGAATTTTAAATTTTTATAATTATTCCTCTATAATTAACCTTTCACAATTGCGGATTGCGGGTTCCGTTTCAACTTTTCCGGAAATAAGCTTCCACAAACCATCTTTTTGCACCAAGATGTTTGGCTGGTTAAGAATTTATAATTTTTTTATCGTGTTTAAGGTATAAATAAATTGAATACAACCCTTAGGGTCTGTACATTTGGATGAAAATACCATCACGAGTTATACCATGGTTATACCTATATATTTTTTTAATTTAGTCAATGTGTTTCTAAGTAGATCATGTTAGTTAATTGTATATTTGGTTTGGATTCCTTATGGATCTGATTACTATCCTTTATTAATAATTGGTGACCATATTAGATGGGATTATTATCGCTCTTGGGAAAAGAAAGATTTTATACTACAAAAATGTTTGGAATCTTGATTTAAAATGAGGATTTACTATGATTATCTTGATTTCCGGCGATTGATTATTTAGCTTTAAATAAATCGATAGGATATTTATAGATCAATAAATGATTTCTTGGANTGTGTGTGTAACCATAGATAATTTTGATTCTTTAATAACAGCTAGCTAAATTGTAATTCGTGAATGTGTTGTATATCTATCTTGATAGGTTTTATAATAAATTGATCTCAGATTATATAAATATATAACCTTTATCTAGATCTAGACAGTCTTGATCTAGTATCAAGTTTTTAATAAATAATTTAAATGATATCTTTGTAGATTGATAGGGAATACATAACGTGTACAGTAACTTTGGTTATAGTTTAGGTTCTGAATCTAAATTGGTTAGTAATTGAATAATGTTAACTTTAACTACTTTAATCGTAATTTAACTAGATCTACGACATAAGAAATAGTTTAACATAATTAATTTACAGATATTTAATAATTTTAGAAATTGAATATATAGTAGAAAAAATCATCTAGAAATCCTTGACTCGAGTATGGATGTTCGATCCAAGAAGCTTTAATAATAGAAAGAAATAATTCATTGGTATAAGCCAAAGACATAAACATATCTAGAATCGATACACAAACAAGATCTAGAATTGTTACATGATAGATAAATATTCAATAAGAATACATAAAACATTTCTACTTATGAGTATGGCTGCAAATCCAGATTTAAATAAACATCCTACTCTACTTAGAAAATAGAATAATAACCTCACACCTCTATTGTGAAAAATAAATAGAATAGTCGTTCCTCCCAACCAACGCCTAGAGTAGCCAAAGCACTTGCTCCATAACCGTCGAGCCTGTTCGCTTAACCACAAGAGAAAATCCACTTAATGCACCATTTCATGCACTATTAGATTCATTCCCCAACCAATGATGGCCTCCTGCTTGCTATTGGACATACTATTATATACTATTTTTCCTAGGACTTGGTCATTTATGAGCTGCCTGCTCTTTAGCACTCAACAAAGAGTTGTGACCTGATTTTGCGGAAGATGCCTTGTGCACCTCGAGTTCTCACTCAGTAGCTACATACACTTGTATTTTCATCTTGTGGGTCAACAACCACTCTTTAACAACTATTCTATTTATTTTCCCTTCAGTATCTTTCATTAATAAAAGAATTATTCATTTCATTTGTTTTTCTTTTTTACTGTCTATAAAAATTATTTAAAATAATAAATAAAATATCATAGTAAAAATTAATAATAAATGATTAATTCTTGGTGTATTATAGATACCTCCCCTTAGAGGATAACAATGTCCTCGATGTTATTGATTTTCTGATTTATTTTTCCACGTCTTCATCTTAAAATAGGATTGGATATGCCTTTTGCATATCACTTTCCAACTCCCAAGTAGATTCTTTTTGACTAAGGTGCTTCCATTGCACCTTGAGTTATCCGATGGTACGGTTCCAGAGTAAAATCTCTCTCCAATCAAGAATACACTCTGTAAATAGCTATAAATCTCGTTCGGTTTCCTCCTGTATATCATTCCAATTGATCACATGAGTAGAATCATGAATATATTTCTTTAAAATGGAAACATGAAAAAGAGTATGTACTTTAGCAGTGGGTGGTAGGGCTATTTTCTATGCAACTACCCCCACATTAGCCAAAATTTCAAATTTCCCACAATACCTAAGTTCCTACATTGAATACTTTCCCAATCTCAAAGAGCTTTTCTTGGATTTTACCTTTATGTGCGCATGCTCACCCATATGGAACTCTCTAGGAGTTATTTTTAGGTCAACATAACTTTTCTTCTTTTCTTGGGAATCCTTTATGTTTTGTTGCACCTATTTCATAGTTAGTTCCATATCCTTTAAAAATTCAGGTCCTAACATTAACCTATCAAATGGACTGCTCCAAGAAATTGGACTATTACATTTGCATCCGTACAAAATTTCAAAAAGACTCATACCTGCTGATACTTGAAAATTATTATTGTAAGAAAATTCTACTAAGTGCAAGTATTATTCCCACTTGCCCAATTTGTCCATTACATACATTCTTAGCATGTATTCTATGAATTGGTTTACCCTTTCAGTGTTCACATCGATTTGCGAATGATACACAGTATTGAAGTTCAATTGTATGCCTAATCCTTTAAACAAAGTTTTCCATAAATTTCTTGTAAATTTCACATCTCTATCTTAGATTATTACTTCTGGTATGCCATGTAACTTGAAAATCTCTTTCATAAAAATATATGCAATGTTAACATCCTTATAAGTAGATTTTACGAGAATAAAGTGAGATGCTTTACTTAACTTATCGACTACGACCATGATCGAGTGATGTTTCATGAAATTTTTAGGTAGGCTTGTTATAAAATCCATGGTAATTATTTCCCACTTCCATTCCCGAATGATTAGCGGGTGCAATAACCCTGGTGGATTTTGGTGTTCTTCCTTTACTTGTTCGCATTTGATGCAGCAAGCTAAGTACTATGCTAACTCTTTCTTCATGTTAGGAAAAAATACGTCCTTTCTGATCATGGTGATCATCTTCTACTATCTAGGACGTCCTCAATAAGGTCATTTATGTAACTCATTCATGACCATTAATTTGATTTCTGCAAAATTTGGTATGTACAACCTATTTTTATGCAGCAGTAAACCTCTTTTACTTATGCTAAAGTCTGTTTTTATTTGGTTCTTTTTATTTTCATTAGTATTTTCTTTTAACTTTTGGTATTCTTTATAGGATTTTTCTATATTTAGGATCTAATTTTCTAGATCTGATTCATAACTTGTTACACACAATTCTCATCATATGCAATCCAAAACATCAGAAATGGCCTAAAATCCCCAAAATGTGAAGTTGGTCATTGAAAAGGATTCATATTTTCATACTTGTGTCCACCACTACCTTTTCCTTTTATGCAATAAGCATTACCCCTTTTATTAAAATGACTTGTCAATTGGCAATGAGCAGTTCCACAACCTAATACCTTTGAGAAATGAGCGGTGCAGCCCTAGTAACGCTCTGTCTACATAGCAAAAGAGAGGTGCTAAAGTTTCAAAAGGAAAAAGAGAAGATTCATGAATCTTCTCGAAGGTAAGATTCATGGAACCCTCATCCCTACTCTTGTGCACCACATGGACCCGAGATCCCCCTTAGTAGGATCTCTCTTCCACCTCATCCATCATTTTCTCAACCATTCCTATCATCCCAAGAGATATAAGTTTTGGTTCACCCCCATGGGTAAGGAGAGGGAAGTTATGATGTTGCACCAAAGTTCTAGACAAATCTAGGGTGAGCATAAGGAAGGAAAGTTGAAGATTTGAGGATAATACATGACACGAGAGGAGGCATTGAACACTAAGGCATTATTGTTGTAAACTCTCTCTTGATTTGACTATGCAATAAAAAGTTGTTTTCCATAAACCTTATTGTGTTTCAATCATTGATTTATTATCAAACTCCTTAGCCTTTGATATAGGATAATAGATAGATTTTGGTACTCCTGAGCTTGTCTACTTTGTGATTTTTTATTGTAGGTAACTCAAAAGATTTGTCATTTTTGAAGGACGGAGTATCACACTGTATTGCAAGTGAAGGTTTCAATCCAAACATCTGTTAATCATAGGAAAATTTCTCTTTATTGTTATCAGTCGTTTGTTCTAGATGTGAAGGATTCAAGATAGGGAAACAACTCCTGTCTTCACGAGGTGAGAATTTCCAGCAATAAATTTGGTGACTTCACTGCGGAAGACATTCATAATTTCTTATATTTCTTGGTTTTCAGTTCTTATCTTTATTCAAAACTTTGATTTTTCAGTGATCAGATATGCTAGTTTTGTACTAAGATTTGGGTTTAGTTTAACTACATCTATTTAGATCTGAACATATCTACTTCATATGCTTAATTTTCCTATAATTTTGTGATTTATTTCCAGTAGTCTTACATTTAATTCTCTTTTTTCACTTCATTTTTTTCTTCAAACCTACAGCAGACACCGTGCTTTCTATAGGGACAAGAAGCGATGCCACCATGTATACTCAATGGACAATAGGCTGTGACACAACTCTATTGTAATGGACAACAGGTGGTTCCTAGGTGGTAATGCTCTGTCAATAACCTCGAAGAAGCAGTTCCAGGTAGGGTTTTATACCTCTGCAATTTCAAAAATTAAAATGATCTTTTTCATTTTCTAATTTAGTTTCTGGCTTCATGATTGATAATTGGGTGTTAAACTTGAAATCTGGAAAGTGGTAAAGGCTTGCTTCATTTTTTTAAAATATCTAGGTTGTTTTGATTCATTCAATTGCTTGCTATTGTTGGGTTTTCTTATTGAAAGAGTGCTTGGATGTCATATGGTCATATCTCTGATTGTTGTTAGATCAACTGAAAAGAAAGTATTTTGCTGTTGTTTTTTTTTTTTGTTCTTCATAACACTAGTACAAAATGAGAAATTAATGACTAAAAAATTCCTAAAATCAAGCTATAAATGACTATTTTTGAGTCGACGACTAACAATAGCTAATTTTCACTATCTTATAGCTTGACTAACTTAGTCGTATTTCACTTCGTCATTAATAGCTTGAATTATTAGTCATTGATTTATTCATTGATAGTCAATGATTTAGTCATTGATTTAGTCATGAATTTAGTCACAGATTTAGTCACAAATTTAGTCAAACATTTTGTCATTGATTTAGTCACTAATTTAGTCACTGATTGAAACAATTAATGACCAAACACATGACTAAATAAACTACTAGATGATAAGATATTACTGACTAAGCTAGATACGACTAAGATACGTAAAATTGGCTACTAATAGTCATATATATGTGAATTTAGTCATTTTTGTAGTGCCAAATTTATGATAGGAAATGGGGGAATCAAACCAACAACCTCCTGCCTATAATTAGGTAGGTGATCTACCATTGAGCTAACACCCTTTAAGAATTTGTTATTACTTGAAAATGATGATATTCAAACAAATTTTGCATCATTCAAGCATACAAAATAATGGTTATGAAGTTATTAAGTCTGGAATTAGGTCAACACATTTACATACTTAAAAAATGGCAATTTTTACATACAAAAGCATGTGTTGCACTTCAAACATTGGGATTGAAATATTTGAAGCTAGGGAAGAAGGAGCTAAATGTGTTATCGTACAAAGAGTTTCTGCAGCATTAGTATGTACTTCAGGGGGATTCTACTTTGCAACATACCCAGCAAACTAAATTAGTGAACATACTTGACTCTCTTAACCCAAAAAATATATTAAGAACAAAATAAATAAAAAACATAACAAAGAATCTGAGATTCGAATGGACGAAAAGAAAGAAAGAATGATTCAATTATTGTCTACTAGAATCCAAAAAGCAGTTAATGGGACTATTAAGCACATCACTATAATCCATCTATACACACACTGAAGACTCTAGTGATATAGTGCCTAGCACATATACACTTATTTCCTTTTGGAGGAAGGACCTAAGAATCCAAGACCAGCTACACTCATCCAACATACTTACATTTGAACTCAAATTTTCTACAATCATTTCAAGCAAGTCAGTATCAGGTAGCCATTTCCTAGCATCATCGGTATACATATGATCATCTGCTCCAACCATATGGATTAAAATATGTATATAAATTGAAGATCATAATTAGACACATATTTTGAACCAAAATTGGAATGCCTTCTCAGATAATAAAACAAAGAAGTAAACATTAACTTTTGTAGTAGAATATGACAACATTGATATTTGTAGCAAACTAAATAAACAAGGATATTGCAACAAACTATTGAATAAATGTGTCACGTCCCTGCCCCTCTACCAGAGAGAGGACACGACTAAGCCACTAGCAACCCAGGAAAACTAGCACCATTAACATGAAATATAATGCATGAAACTTAAAAGCATACACAAATGTATAAGATATGCAATTCGATAGCGGAAGCATACACATTCAAGCATTCACATACATGTTGTTCATGTTCATAAAATAAGCAACATTCCTTATGTTCAATCATTTAACATGTTCATGACAATTTAAAAGAAAATACAATTCCAGAGTTAAATACAAGGATACTTATCTTGAGAATAAGATTCCTCGCAACTAGCTATGTCGCTGCAATGTTCCACCCAATCATAGGCCAGTGTGCTCCTTACTCTCTCAACATCACTACCACACTCGAGCTGGGCATGATTTCTATAGGGAACTAGGGGAAACAAACTTACACACGGCAAATCCAAACACCTATTGTCAATCCAATAACCACATCCAAACACAGTCATCCCACTAATAGGTGGATTCTTAGACTTGCTCAGCTAAGCCAACACAAGAATTCTCTACACAGCACAATGCAGGTTCGGAACAAAGCACAGATGAAAAACACAAAATTCTGGGTTGAGGAAAAACAGTTTCGAAACAAAATTAATTGCTAAGATGGGTGAAAACAACCCCCTAAGATAAATTCATCTCCCAGGGATGTTTTGACCCTAACGTGGCAAAAAAAGAACTCCCCAACACATAAGAAAATGTGGGTCCTCCTCCAAATCGTTGGGAAACACAAAAATGATTTTCAGCTTGGAGAACCGTGGGGAAACACAACAGAAAACGTTGGGGAAGAGACCCAACCATAAATCATTTCCAATTTATTTTTTTCCAGCCTAACGAAAATGAAGAAATGACTACCCACATGAGGGAAAACACACACAACAAACCCAACAATGTGACTACCATGCAGAGGAAATTCCAGTCGTTTGAGAGAGCTCCAACGTGGATGAATGATGGTGATAAAAATGTCAAGGAGCCCAAAATCATGAATGAGACCACACAACATGCCAAATCATGAAGGTAAAAACAAATTCCAAGCTTCACTGCATGAGGAAAATGGAGAACATAGATGTATGGCCAAATGGGCATGCATTTTGGGTGTTAACTTGCCCCAAAAGTCAAAAATGTTTTTCCCCAAAAAATGGTTTTTCACCAAATTCAAATTTCCTTGCCCATACTCTTCCCATCCCCATGCAATAACTACTTCAAACAATTTCTGGCATAATTAAATGATTGGGTGAAGGAGACAAGAAAGGTATTTGACTGTTTCATGGGTTCTTTTATTGACATTTGGGTTTTCCCCATTGGCCCCAAGGGTTTAATATTCCCCCCCCCACCCCTTATCCTTAGGAAATCATGCCCCTATATCTTTTAATGTTGCATTGACATAGCTAGTTGTGGGTATTTAATTAAATTGTATATTTACATGATGTCCAAAATTATAATGTTTCAATTAGCACAAAATAACATCTTCGTCGATTTTAATCGCCGAAACATAAAACGATAAATCAACGGTGGGGATTTTTCCCTTAGCTCCACACCATGATTAATTACAATATTTACATCATATATATTTATTTCAAATGGGGTCAAAACTAGGGTGTTACAAAATGAGTACAAAATATCACAATAGAAAGATGTATGGTAGATAGAAATCTACAAACTACATAATTATTACTATTACAACTTACCAGTAACTAGTATTAATGTTAAACTAATTCTTGAGAGATATATACAATTTTCCTTATCTAGCATATCCATTCATGTTACCAAAAAGAACAAAATACCTATATGATGGATGTGATACCAATTAACTCAACCAATTTATGGAATATCTCTTAGTGTGCATGAATATATGAGAAAGTATCATTATATAAAATCAAGCAAAGTAAAAGTCAAATAAGGTAAGAAAACCTTGTTATTCATAAAACAATCTATCTGTGACAGTATAAAAATACATGAAAGAAAAAGATTTCAGACGAAGTGTTGCAAAGCATAAGATACCATATCAGCCAATTCTAGAAAATGAAACATATTTTTATAGAAGTCTGAAGGCTACCAAATAAGAAATCAATTTTGTAAATTTAATCAAAAAAAAATTCACCACACTATTGTCTGAAATAAAAACACACAATATGAAAAATACACTAAATATTCAGACAATTCTATAAAAGTTTAAACTAATGTATATAAATGTATATTTTTTTCTAAGACTCTTCCTAATTACAAAATCTCCCCTTAAGGGTTCTCTTAAACCTTGTGGAACTTGAAAATGTTTCATGGATCCTTGATTGGTTTTAGTAGTGTTAATAGATTTTACATTAGTAATAAGCCAATGATAAACCTTGAGTGATCAATTTCCTCATGGATCAGTACTATAACTCTACTGTTTCATGTCCCCACCATATGATTTGATTGTTTTGTAATTCCACATAGAAATTTCTACATTGTTCAAATCCAAGAAATGTGTTTATTAAGTAATTTTTGTAACAAGTTCTCAATGCTCATTTATTTTAAGCAGGATGGTTGAGAAAAATGAAAAGATATAATGCAGGATAGATTGCTGATCAAAATATAGGCAAATACGGCCAGTCCAATCTCTTTCCATCATTTACCCTACACCCTTGTCCTGACTTCTAACAATTAAAATGAGATAAGTGCCAACACTTCTAGGTCAAGACCAGTTTCTAAAAGGAAAATACATTTTCCACTCAAAAATTGAAGTATAAAACTTACCATTAAAATTTTAGCAAAAAAACCACATTTTCAACCCAAAACCCTAATGTCAGTTCACTTGTATTAAGCTAAAAACTAACAACAAATGGCGAGGGAAAAAATGACCAATAAAAAAACAGAAAGGGGAATACTTGTGTGGTTAATATTTAGTGATTATCTACTTAGACAAATTCCATTTGTTTCTTTATGTTGTTATGTTTATGGACAATATGACCTAGACTCACTATGAGACTGGGTGAATTGACTATGGCCAACCCACACCTTTTCAGTTTTGCAGCTTCCCTGTCGAGGCTGCATTTATAGCCCTCTTTTTTGTATTGAACCCCTATATATACGTTTTTTACTAATAGTTAAAAGAACTAACTGTTAAATATAGTGATGCATAGAATACATTATATGAAGACCAAAATACATGTATATCACACAAGTTGAAAATAAAATGGTCTCGTAGCCATGATATGTCAACTAAGAGGACCATGCAATTCTCTAAGATTACAATACAAAAGAATCAACAATATAAAAAAATATTATAGAATCTTTATCTCGTTGAGTCATACAAACAAACTTATTAAGTTGTATTCCAGCATGTCGTCGCTTGACTGATATCCTTCTAAAAGTTCCACAATATTTAGGACAAATATTAATACTTTATCCTTGATGAAAATGATGTTATAATTTTAATTCTCTGATAAAATGTACCTCCCATATGTATAAATTTCTAGAAGGATCTCCACCTACAATATAAGCTCTGTTGCTTGTACATGCTGGTGGTCCTACAGGCTCCGTGGGATAGCTTCTATGTGGAACTTGATCCTGCAATTAAGATTTGTAAAATGAAATGATGGTTGTCACGGAACTATATCGAAAATTACTAAAACCCAGAAAACAAAGTTCTCCATAATTTATAATAAAATATGGCCTTTCATTGCATAATCATGCCTTATTTTCTTCCAAACTTGAATAAAATATGTACCTTTTTATTCCATGTGCAAACTATCTACTTTCAATCAAAGATTCCTAATTGAAACATGTGGTAGTATCAAATAGATTCTGATCAATATGTATGTGTAAACAAATCTTCCATTATTGAAAAAGTATTTACAAAAAATAAAATTGTCCCGAAACAATTGTTGATTTATAAATAAACAACATATTGGCTACAACAATTAATAGTCAACATATACCCTTTGGAAAATTTTGTTTTTATTACATGGGATCCACAAAAAGAAAACCTTCTTTGATGATAGTAAAATGTGGGCTGAAAAAAACTAATATTCTATTACATATTGAATCACACATACTGGTGCTTCATTGCCTATGCACAATAATGCATGATATGGAAAGAATAATAAATGTCAGAAATATTCATGATATGCCACAACAAGCACTTACTGGGGGATTGAGATGGGATACTGTGATGCAGGAGAATTAGCTCTCAAACAAGAATTCTAAAGTATGGTTAGACCCTAACGTCTTGACATTAGCCCAAGGAGGGGTTTATTGTAAAAACATTGTAAATCTCATGTACAGAGTTTATGTCTAGGTAGCAAGCATTATGGCATGCTAGAAATGTGATGA
Organism: Pseudotsuga menziesii; assembly: GCA_001517045.1. Taxonomy (NCBI): domain Eukaryota; kingdom Viridiplantae; phylum Streptophyta; class Pinopsida; order Pinales; family Pinaceae; genus Pseudotsuga; species Pseudotsuga menziesii. The sequence continues at coordinate 98,586 of LPNX010420793.1, read as the reverse complement.
GTTTGTCACATGCTGTGTCATCTTTTTGGTTGTTTCATGAGTCATAGGATGTTAGCAGTGGTAGGAGTGATTGCAGATCATGAATTTCTGCATGGAGATCGAGCCACATTCTGTTTTTTTTGGACAGGGACGTTTCGTCATGCATCGTAGTGGTTTGTTTTTAGGTTACAGGATGACTCATGGATGGGGGTAACAATTTAGGTTAAATAGGAATATTAGATAAGTAGAGGGGGTTATGTTCTTCAATTCTGTTCTTCTAGTTTAGAATCCCATTCGTAGAGAGATGGAAAAACTTGTGTTTGGTTCCGCTTGTAAATATTTTGAGAAGACGAAGGCAGGCGAGCTGAGGGGTGTGTGTATTTGTTTTATTAATAGGAAGAGTAGTTGTGTGTTTGTAGTTTTATTGGCCTCTATTCATTTACTGTTTGAACTGTGTGTTTGTGCATAGGCGACTTTGACGATTTTCTGAACATTTGTGTATTTCTATAAAATTATTGATTTACGCATGAAATTGTTGCTTGAATGGATGGAATAGTTCATAGATGCATGCATAGGAGGGTTAGGATAATTACTCTTCAGGTTTGCAGGCTAGATTGATCCATTCCATGATCAATCGGTGCATCACACAAGTTTTTTGACTTAACCAGTTTATTGCAAAGAATGAATGGTGGAGATTGAGTCTGTAGACGAAGATCTGATGGTCCAAGAGAGATCCGTAATGGAAGTTTCAAAGAAAATAATGAATCTACAAAGATATGTGAGATCCGTGCCAAAGAGAAGATCGACGATCATGGAGAAGGCTGCAAAGATATGAATGAGGAGAACAATTGCGAAGGAAACGTTGTGGGAGGAGAGTTGTGGGGGAGAAACTTTGGAAAGTTGACCACGCATATTGCATTCTGCATCTCACAACCCACTTGTGGAAAGCTTGTTGCAGAAAGGGTGTTGTGGAAATAGTGTTGTGGGAAATCATGTTGCAGAAAGGATGTTGCAGAAACAATGTTGTAGGAAATCCTATTGCGGAAAGGTGGTTGTGGAAAACCTTATTGCGGAAGGAAAATTGCGAGGAGGAAAATATAACACAGAATTTGGTCGAGGGCTAAATTTGGCACTCCTGCTAATTCTAGGAGCCATAAGATCCTAGAGGTGTAGGAAAGGTTGGTTGTGGTCCAAATCCCTGCACCAATTTTGGTATCAGAGTTGGTGCACAAATATTTGCACACTATGGAGAGGAGGCTTGCAATATTAATTTGTAGGATAAGGACAGAATGCTGATTTATGACCAGAGGAGTTGAAAAGGACATTGTGGTATGGGAACCCTCATGGCAGAGTGGTGTAGGAAATGAATGAAAATATCAAGCCGGTAGAGGGCATACAAAGTGCTCGAAGGCTCTGTGTGAGAAGTAAGAATGCCAATAGTCAAGTAAGAGGACTATTGATGAGGTGATAAGAGGGTAGGATTTTTTGCAGTTCATCATGAGTGTGGGAAAGCTCATGGAGGTGGTATTGAAGGTGGCTACCAAAATTCATCTAAAGGGTTCAAAAGGAAGCCACCGTAGAACAAAGGAAGATGCTAGAGAAAGTGTTGTCAAGAGGATGAGTCAAAGAATATTTAACAGAGAGGTTACTGAGCTGAGGCAAGGGCTTAGTAAAGTGGCCAAACTATTGCATGAAGAAGCTACAGAAGGTCATTGTTATGTATGGAAGTTGAAGAAGAAGGTGAAATGGCCTGTAAAGAGGTTATGTGCCAGTAATCTCAAGCACAGACTTAGTGTTTGGGTGAAGAAAGAGGAAAGGCTCAGGGAAGCTAAGAATGAGGAAGAAGTTCACATCATGTGTGAATTGGAGCAAGGTGAGTACCTTGATGAAGAAGAGAAGGAGGATTCTGATACAGATTTTGCTGAAAAGCTTGTGAACAAAGAAAATAGTTCATATCAGTATACAAAGGAGAATGAGGATGTTGATGAGAAGTCCATTAAGGATTTCAAAGGTTGTTTTGCAGAAACAAATCAGCATGGGAGAATGGAGGAGAAGGCATCAGCTAAGGTTGTAGTGCCTTATGTTTTTCAAACTAACAATATGTGATTAACTACAGGTTGCACAAGTGGAATAGAAGGGCAATTGCTAAATTGTCCAGCGGTTTGAAAAGGATGAAGATGAAGGTAAAACCATGGACATCTGGAATGTCTATATTTTAAGTATCTATTTGATAAATTTGTTACATGTATTATGCAAGTGGATATCTAGAATGGTGTATGAGGAAGTAGAGTTTCTTGGTGGCAATAAAAATTCCTTTCATTGGCTAATGGAAAATATAGAGGAAGAAATTGTCTTGAGGGACAATAGGGAGGCTCAAGACTGGGATGAAGATGACGAGGGAAGTAGTAGCAGTGAACCTATTGTACAATAGAGGGAGAAATCTTTAGAAGTTCATTATGCTTCTAGGAAAATGAACGTTTCAGTGGAGAAGGGAATCCAAAAAAAGTTGTTTCAACAAAGAAGTAGACTAGAGGAGGAGATAGATGAGTTATGGCATCTCATGTAGAGATGTACGGGGAACAATAGCAGTGAGGTTCCGGTAGTTATTTGGATGAATATGGAAGACTATGGAGATGATTGGAGAGTGAAGAATGATGAAGGTAAAGATAGTGGGGTACTGCAGCATAAGGTTTTGAAGCCTGGAAAGTTACAGCCAGCAAGAAATAATGATAGTAAATCTTTTGAAAGATTACACACTAAAGTTTGGGATCTAGGAAGATAGAAGCTGAAGCTGCATAACCAGGAAGTAATGATTCTTTTCTACTTTTTGAGTCTGATGCAAGAGCATTAGCTCTCAAACCAGAATTATAAAGTCTTGTCAGACCCTAAGGTCTTGACATTAGCCCAACGAGGGGTTTATTGTAAAACCATTGTGAATCTCCTCTAAAGAGTTTATTTCTAGATAGCAAGCATTATGGCATGCTAGAAATGTGATGCATTGGTCACATGCTATGTCATATTTTGTGTTGTTTGATGAGTCATAGGTTGTTAGCAGCAGTAAGAGTGATGGTGGATCATGACTCCCTGTGTGGAGATCAAGGCGCATTCTGTCTGTTTTGGACGGGGACATTTTATTGTGTGTCGTGGTGGTTTGTTTTTAGGTTACAGGACCACTCAAATATGGGGGTAATGAATTAGGTTAAATAGCCAGATTAGAGAAGTAGAGGGGGTTCTATTCTTCAGTTTTGTTCTTTTGGGTTATAATCCCATTTGCAGAGAGACGAATAGACTTGTGTCTGGTTCCGCTTGTAAATATTTTGAGAAGACGGAGGAAGGAAAGATGAGGGGTGTGCATGTTTGTTTTATTAATAGGAAGAGTAACTGTGTGTTTGCATTTTTATTGGCCTTTATGCATTTACGGTTTGAACTGTGTGTTTGTGCGGAGCCGACTTCGACTGTTTTCTGAACATATGTGTATTTCTGTAAGATCATTGGTTCATGCATGAAATTGTTTCTCAAATGGATTTAACAGTTCATAGATGCATGAATAGGAGGGTTAGGATAATTTCTATTCAAGTTTGTAGGATATATTAATCGATTCCATGATCAATTGATGTAGCGCACAAGTTTTCTGCCTTAACTAGTTTATTCCAGAGAAGGAACAATGGAGATTGAGTCCACAGACGGAGATCTGGTAGTCCAGGAGAGATCTGCAATGAAAGTTGCGAAGGAGATAACGAATCTACAATTATATTTGAGATCCAGTCGAAAGAGAAGATCGACAATCATGGAGAAGTCCAAAAAGATCTCATAAATGAGAACAATTGCAGAGGAAAAGTTGCGGGAGGAGAGTTGCAGGGGAGCAACTTTCAGAATTTGGCCATGCATCCCACAACCTACTTGTGGAAATCCTGTTGTAGAAAGGCTATTATGGAAATAGTGTTGCAGGAAATCCTACTATAGAAAGGCTGTTGCAGAAATAGTGTTGCGGGAAACCCTGTTGCGGAAAGGTGGTTGCGGAACCAGGTTCGTAGAAAACATTGTTGCAGAAGGAAAGTTGCAGGGAGGAAAATGTCACGTAGAATTTGGCCGAGGGATAAATTTGGAATTCCTGCTAATTGTAGGAGCCACGATATCATGGAGGTGCTGGTAAGGTTTCCAGTGGTCTGAACCCTTACACCATACCAGCATAACAAAAACACCACTCTTTCATCTAATAGAACACATCAATATATAACACCTCTAGGTTTGTGTTTTAGCTTACATGTTACTTTAGAAGTGTTTACACCATGTTTTTTTCTACTTCATGAGATTTGGGGTACAAGGTGTATGATTATCCCCTAGATGTTCACGATGGATTTAAACACTGGAAATGTTTTTCTTAATGTTTTATCAACCTTAGTTGGGTGTTTATATGACATTCTTCCTTAAAGTGTTGTAGATCTTTAGACAGCTTCGTGATTCCCTACATGTTGTTCACATGGAGGAGGTTGCTTTCTTGGAGAATGCCTACATTAAAGGAGTGTTTGGCATTCATGAGGAGGGAATTGAGCCCTGGATAGCATGGAGTAGATTGGATTCATACATGGAGGCATCGAATTGATTTGGGGCACCTGGGTTGCAAAAGTGTTCATGCAGTGGGAGTGGAACTAGTGGAGTACATGGCTTAGAAGGAGAGTTGTTGTAGTTTTTTTCCATTTAAATATTTAAAGAAAAATTATAAGCTGATCCTAAGTGTAGGGAAGTCATTGGAATAAGGGATATCATGGAAATTGTGGGAATATTCTATATTTATTTTAACTATTTACAAGGGATTGAAAAAGTTGAGGTAAATACTAAATTTTCTTATGGATTCATCATTGCATCAACTATTATTGATACTTTCCACTCTCCCATAGTTATCATTTTGTTTTGTCCACTATATGTTGATTTATTATTCTTATGCTACTACCGTTGTCAATCTAGGAGTGTACCAGGAATGATTTTGTGTATTTCTTTATTCTCTCGGAGTTTTAGATTCTCATAACATGAATTACAGAGATAACTTGAAATTCCCATGATACCATTGAGTCAAATAGTAACATAATCATTTTTGTAGTCTTTTGGGTTAAGTTTCAAGAAATTAAATTCTGTAGAGGCCAAATAACATTTCATAGCTCCTGCTAAAAGGATCCAGATCTCTCCAAAACTTGTACATAAATTCTTCCAATTATATCGTATACAGAACAACCATAAACAACTCCAAAATTAAACTCAATACATTCATCCTCAGAAAACAAATGTTTTTTTTCTCATATCAAATATTAGATAAGATCCATAAAAAATCCAATATAGAGGGCACAGTCCAGATCATTGATGAAAAACTACTATTCACACAAATTTTCAAACTATTCACAGACTTCCAAGATCAAGAGTGGAACTGTTCAAGCTATGCAATAGTGCAAAGGAAAATATCTCATAAAAATATTAATGGTTGTAAACAAAAATTGATATGAACATACCTCATGACTTCTAGAATAATGTTTCAACAACCTTACAAGTGTTTCAGCTCCAAGACAATCACTAGTCTGTAGTCTGGGAGTGTGCATGGTAGTTTTTGAAGTCGATTCCCATCCTAAATTTAACCTCTTCTCCTGGGTGTTGCACTCAAGGATATAGTTGGAATTTCTTCTCTAAGATATTTGAGCCATTTCTCTGCAATATCCCTAGGAGCAAGATCTGTAAACCATTTTTCAAAATAAGTCAATGAAGTTATTTTTACAATATAAGCTCAAAAATAAAGATGGAAATGTAATTATAGCAATGCTTGTCTAGGAATCTGATCACATAAAAATAGATTATAACCATCTTTATATTTTACAAATGTCCCAAAAGTGTGATAAAAAGCAAATTCTAATAGGTGTTCTTATATAACTTCCTCCAATTTTGTCATTTTTGTCATCCTCGACCTTGATCCTCTAGTTTAAAATGGTTATAAAGATATCATAATTTCCCAGTACATTATGGGTTCTTATGGTTTGCTTGCACTTTGTGACATGCCCTTTGCCTCCCTTTTTTTGTAACATGGTTTTCACCGTAATATTTATGTAACAGAAAAGTGAGGCATATTTCAAAACATATAAAAAATCAGACGAAACTTTAACTGAATGTAAATATCACTAATAAGTTGAAAAAACAAATGTATTTTATTAATAAGTAAAACAAGACACTTTTCAGGACCAAATATCAACACAATTAGAATTCCAAATGAGTCTAGCCTAATATTGAATATATATAAAATAATGATGAACATATTTTGTTGAAAGTTGTATCCCTATTAACTTATTATTTAGACTTCCAGAATGTAAAATTTCACTGCCATGGAAGGTGTCACTGACAACAATGTTAACTTCGTGGATTTTTTTAGGAGAACCATCCTTAGGGGGTATTTATAGCTTATTTCATGCAGAGCATCAAATGCATAAGTTACAAGATCGTGGTCAGATTTCTTTGTAGCATATCTTTTAAGGTTCTCTTTTTGTTGCATAATATCATGGCATCTATGGATTGGATTGGTAACTTGAAGGAATGAATTTCCATGTATTGTTGTTCCTTGGGGATGGTCTATACAAAATCCTGCCACAGATTGACAACAAGTCCCATGCAACTAAAAAATATTGCATGGAAAATTCTAGTCACTATAACTACTAAAATTGAGGAAATTTCTTAGCTCAGATCTGACAGCAGTATAACAATAAAAAACAACATTATGAACCAGTAGATTAGGGTAATTCTGAGGGTTTTTAGTTTTTGGTTTCAAGACAACAATAAAAGATAAGAATGTCAGTTGGAAGAGAGGTCAATCATAAAACCTTTTTAGGGCATCTTTGGGCAAAATGTGTAAACCTAATGAAAATATCTCCATCTTTTGTATCTCATAGCATCAAACCAGCAACATAGTTTCAGACTCGTTCAAGCATAGTTTCATCCACGAATGCACCAACCCTTATAAATCATTCCCAACAGGTTTGTGAATCATATGTTCACCTTCAAAAAACAGTATTTCTAGATATGGACCTATTTCCAACAACATGTGTAGTGAGTATCTCAACTAGTAATAGCCCTAAATCTAAATTTCCTGTGTGATTAAGGACCTAGGAGGATGATCATTTATCCTTTGTATTTATTTTAATGGGGGTGACCACCTTGAGAGTGCCTAAGTCACATTTTTGGAGGATTCGTCCCCGATTGGAGTCATGTTCTTTTGTTAACAATCAAGACTTAATGTATCTTGGTGATTTTTCATGCCAATTGGAAGCTAGCATTCAATAATAGAGGATTTGTTGCACACCCATGGAGGGACATACCACCATTTTGAAGAATATAGTTCTAGTTTGTTGGATTCTTATCCTTGATGGGTTAGTCTCATGAAGGTCCCTTGGATTCCTTTCATTCATCTTGTTGTGTTATTTTATGAGGGGCCATACACCAAGGAGGTTTTATACTTGGTTTTAGTTGCATTACTTATGGATCATCCCTCTTTAGGAAGGTTGTTGCAACAAATTTTTCATATTTGGATGATTATGTTAGAGGTGTCCACCCTTACTGAGATTTATTTATAAAGAACATTCCATCATTGGAGTCCTATCCTTGAAAGTTAAGTTACTTGCAAGATGATTGTCCAATTAACTAAATTCCCAACCATGAACAAAGCATACCTTCTCTATTTAGTGAGTCTCATGAAGATATCAAATTAAGTGTATATGGACTTGATTGAGCATACTCTAGAGTGAGGGAAAAGTCCTCAAATAAGTGTGGAAACTAATTCAAAAAGCATTGTTTGGAGCTTAATAGGTCTCATAAATCTGTTTGAGCTGGCTGTAAATGTAGAAGTGTGTGCAATAAAGTCAGAAATTAAAGCAGACATAATGGAAACCTAGTTAGACTGTCACGTCCCCGACCCTCTGACCGACGAAGAGGACGCGACCACCATGGCCTTAACCATCCAGCTAAGAGCCCATGAACATGTACATGCATAAAAATTGCATAAATAGAATGCTGCAGGAAAATGGATTACAGTGAAACATGCACAGATGCCATTGCTTATACTACATAGATGCATTCATTTGTCATACACAGTGGAAACCACCTACATTTCTACAAGAATTCGACATGTTCATTACGTTCATTAATAGAAATATAGTTGCAGAAGTAAAATAGGTGAGATCACTTATCTTATGATGAACTTGTTCTGCAACCAGCTACGTCGCTGCAACGTTCCACCCAACCATAGGCCAGCGTGCTCCTTAATCTCTCAGCAGTGCTGCCACCCCCGAGCTGGGCATGATTCGCCAAGGAATAAGGGAACAAGCAGGCTTACACATAGCCAAGGATACATGAAACACAGCCAAGCCAACACAGTTGGGTTTATCAGGCCATCTAGGAGTTGGGAAAGGCTAAATGCTAAGCTGGTGAGCTCCTTACAGAGCTAGGAACACCTACACCAGAACTAGCCTGACTTCTAAGACACCCACACACACCCAACACAAGGAATCAGTCCCTTCTCTGCTACACAGTCCCTTAGGCCCTGCATTCCCTTCCAGTTCTATTCAGGGGTTGTGGAGAAGAAATCCAGCCCTCTAGCTCTATCTGTGTGGTTTCCAGGCACCGGGTTTATCAAGCAAACTAAGCCCCCATCCCTGCTCCTTACATAGTCCAAAGACCAACCCTTGCACACATGCAACCAATCAGCTGTTATAGCTCAAGTAGGCGAAACAATTCCTGAGTCATTCTTGGCCCTATCGTGGCGAAAATGACTCTCAAGCGAATTTACAATAGTTTCCAAACACAATAGCAAACACAATTCCAACAGGGGGAAATCAGTAGTCCGTCTAGGGCAATGAAGCAAGAAGAAACAGGAATTACACAGTCCACCACATAGTTCTTAAGCGTGAAATGACTTCCTACAGGAAATCGTGGGTGATAGTGGCCAAACGGCTCCCAGCTTGCTGCATGAGATCTAGCAGAGCAATTGCTTGTGCATGAGGATGAATTACTCCGTCCCAAAATGTAAAGAAGCCACAATGAAACACACTGTAACATAAGGGAACCACAACAGCCCACAAATCAATCCATGAGGAACACATACACTCACTCCATCCGCAAAATCCATAGATGAACAAAACTGTGTGAGTGAATCCCGGAATAATCCCGTGCGTGAGTGTAAAAATGAACTGAAAATGGTCCCTGCATGAGGACAAACAACCATGGAGAGGACACGAATTTGGAGGGCGTGGGTGTTTAGCACAAGTGTGGAGAGATGAATGTCTGCATGAGGGATGATAGTGGTTTTTGGCCATTGTGAATTCAACCGTGGGTAGAGTGTGCGTGTAGGTGAGGACTGACAGTCCTGCCACCCCACTCCCAAAGACCATAACTGCCTCAACCACCAGCATCCATTCTTAATGGAAGTGGTTGGAATAAAACAAAGAAAGGTGACACATGGGTATTTTCCCTCATTGGCCCAAGGTTTGACAATTTTCCCCACATCCTTATCCTTGTGAAAATCATTCCCCTTCTCATTTTAGTTGCCACGATTGTAGCTGGTCGGATTCATTTAATTAATTATAGATGCATATTTACATGATGACCACATAATATATGCCGCATGCCCCGATATACCATCGGTGAAAAATTTAAATCCAAAACATAGCATAACTGATCAATGGTGGGGCCTTGGCCTTTAGCTCCACGCCATGATCATTACAATATATACATCATGTACATCTAATGCAATGGGGTCAAAACCGGGGCATTACATAGATACTAGGAACTAATGGATGTCTACATTGTATTATCAAGACCTGCAAAACATGAAGAAGCTATAGATTTCATGTTAAGTCCATTAAATTGAACTTGTATGTTTGAGGATGTTAAAATTGTAACATTTAGTCTTTGTTGGCATCTAAAAGTATCTCTCTCTATTGGACAGGTTTCCAAATTTAAAGGAAAGGCTGTAATAATTCTAGGGAAATTGTCATCCAATTTTAGCATATTATTTAGCCAAATAGATGACTGAAAAAGCATAAATTGAGAAGTTTTTCCTTGAAAACTTACTTAAGAACGATGCTTGGTTCATTTACTCTCACTTAATTGTTTTTATAAATGTGACATGGATTATTTACCTGCATGTTAAATAACACACCACATGTTAAATAATTGCAATCTACAAATGCCATATTATAGAGAAAGTGATATCATTTATGCTTTGAGTAAGTTCCCTAAAATGCATCTTTGGAGTGGATATTTTTTAAGGTCTATATGGAAAATATAACATTCACACAATATGAAATCCCATAGAAATTCCATTAGGAGAGAATGGTAAGGGAAGTCGAATGTCCAATATGAATTATCACTATCAACATTGACTCAATTGGTGAAGACCTCTCTAGTTGAATGCACCAGAAAAAATTTCACAACCTTAGAAAAGTGGCGGTTGAACATCAGTCTTCTATTTAAATATAGGAATTCCACAATCATAGTCAAGAAAGAAATTGTTGCAAATGAAATGGGATACTCTAGTAACCATGATCTTATTTGTAATTTTCATGGTGCCTGGTCATCTAAAAGAAAATTATGAATCTATATTTTATTACTGCTTTTACTAGTATTGAGAAAAAGAGAATGGTCTCCACTCCTGTGAATCTCATGCATAGCGATTTTTTTATTAGTATGGGATAGGTCAGGAGAAAAGGATTGATATTTTTACTTTAGTTTCAGAACTTTCATTCCCACTGATCAAAATCACAAGTTAGTTTTTAATTTATCATGGTAGACTGTGTTTCACCAGCTAAAATTTGGATTAGGATTTCTGGCCACCACCAATCAACTATAATACTTGGTTGTAATACCATGTTGAAAATTAGATAGGCTAGTACATAATTTTGTCCCTCTTATTTGTTTTTATTGTGGAATAATGCTTACCACATTAATGGTTTGCATAGAAGAAGCTTCATTGGAACCTATATTAATGGATGCATTATATAGAAAAGGAATCACTGTCATCTAGATTAATGGATATCCCAATTTCTATTGAAAATTGGACTAGCTACCAAGATTCTCTACTATACCATCGAGCTACATGCCCTTTTCATGATAGGAACGATTTACCATGTTGAAAATTTGTCATTTTGGGTATCATTCAATCAAGGTGTCTATTTCATATTTATGATAGGAACCCTTTACCAATCAACTTCTAAACTTGGTTGTATTAACATATTAGTGAACTGTATCGAAGAAGATTCATTGAGACCTATATGAATGGATGCATTGGATAGAACATGATTCATTGTTACCTAGATTAATGGATATCCCAGTTTATGTAAAAATTAGACTGGCTAGTAGGATGCTCAACCATAGAACTGATCTACATGCATTTTTCATTAAATGCACCCATTACCATGTTCAGAATTGGATAGACTGGGAATCAAGGGGTGGATTGCATTTTGCACTTTTATCGAGGAATTTGCCTCGACTATTGCTCATGATAGGTACCCTTCACCAGTTTAACATAAAGGTGTGGACATATATCTTCCACAATGCATTTGAAGACACATTTTTTCCTAGGACATTTCATCACTAACCCATCACCAATCAATCATACTAACTGGTTCTAATACCATGTTGAAAATTGGAGAGAGTAGTGCATAGGTTTAGTCTCTCTTAAAATTGATTTTTACTATGGGAAAGGGATTTCATCTATACCACGTTTATGATTTATATAGAATAATATTTATTAGGACCTATATGAATGAATGCATCATATAGAATAAGATTTATTGTGACTGATATTGATGTTTCTGATAAAAATTGGACTTGCTGGTAGGATTCTCAACCATACCACTAAGTCACATTCCTTTTTCATGAAAAACACCCTTTACCATGTTGAAAATTTGATAGTCCGTGAATCAAGAGGTGGGTTGCATTATGGAATATTTACCAATCAACCACTACACATGGCTCTAATATCATATGCAAAATTAAACAAGGTAGGAACCCATTCTACGACCAACCCCTGCCCATTGCTCATGATAGGAACTGCTAAATAGTTTGACATCAAGATATGGATTTCTATCTTCCACAACACTTCTGAAGCCACACTTTGTCTTAGGCCTTTGCTTCATCACCAATCAATCATAATACCTAGTTCTAATGATATGTTGAAAATTGGAGAGACTTGTGCACAATTTTAGTCCCTCTTAGATTGATTTTTATTGTGTGCAAGGAAACCCATCCATACCACATTGATGAATTGCATAGATTAGTATTCATTGGGATATATCCATGGAAGGATAATGATGGGTGATAGATGAAGGTCCCAAATACAAATCCAAAATTGGGTGAAAACATGGATTGACTATGCATTGAGACAATGATCACAATTGATCCAAGCATAGACATGGATGGCCATGTACAGAACACCTTAGTGCCCTAATCTATGCACACCAACCCGTGCACCCTAACAATTGGGTGCTCCACACACCAAGAATAGAACCTTGGGTCAAGGAGCAACATCCTCGGGTCTCAATGTAAAGCCCAAAAGTCTCTAAAACATTTGGCAAATACAACACCACATGCACCTAATTTCATAGCTCTCACACCAAATTCTAGGAATCCCTATAATCTTCCAAGACCATTATGGAATGTCAAGGATGTAACGTTGTCTTGATGCATTTGTATGAATAACAATGCATAAATATTGTTAGATATCAAAGATGTTTTTTGTCAATAATCACATAACAAACATGGTTTTGTGTCATAGTTTTGAAAAATTTGACATTTGGGACTATCATATATTTTTCCATTTTGAAAAAGAAGGGTAAATATTTAATTTTATATCTTTGTCTTAATTATGAATGTGTGTGCAGAACTTTGAAATCTCTCATGTTTGGATTTCTCCTCTAAGCTAACAAACTATGGGTTGTTGGTGTTAATAGAAAATGATCTTCCATCCATTGGTATGGTGTGTGCAGTTGCATAATCTTTTGTTTTTATAATATTTGTGTTTACCATTTTGTGGATTGCATCCACATTGATGGTTCTTATTTTGTACTCTTGGAACTATTTGCTCACAATCTTTATTAGTATAGTAGTTATAAAAGATTTTCCTTACAAATTGGGGCATTTGAACTAGTTGTATCTAATTCTTGTGATGGTTTCCCTTGCAACCCATTAATGGAAGCGTAAAAATTAAACACTTACAAATATTTTTTTAAGAACCAACAGAAGTAGGGTACAAGAATCACTCCAATCTCTCTCAGACCCAGCTATATTTTAGGGTACATGAAAGGCAATTGTTCATAAACAAATACTTCTCATAATTTATTTCTTTCATGGATAGGGCATAGGATTAGAGTGATTTAATTCCAAAAAAATGATATTTATAAAAATTCCGGAGGAACCACACATAAACCCATTATCAATTACATTCTATCATTCAAACCCCGTGGAATCATTAGCAAGAAGATAGTTCATTGTTGAGGTCAATAGAGTATTTATCCAACCACAAGGGATTCGAATCTTTGGTCTGCCTCACCCTCACACAACATGAATTTAGAAGGTAAGAAGCATGGGTATAATTCCTAGAAAAATTTGGCCGAATTAGCTACACATCAGACCTAGCACCTAAGCCAAATGAAGCTTTCTCTATGTGGTGTAGAACTTCAGGGAAAATCCCATGGGGGAATTATTTCAATATGGCACACACTACACTGCATAAGAATACATACCACGATGGAAGCTTCATAAGAACCACTACTACATCTTAGTATAACAAACAGCTATAGTCTCTTATGCAAACAAGAAAATTTCATTAACAATTGCATTACTTATAACATGATCCCAAAGGATAAGGACTTGAAAATACTTTATTACATCTATAGATGTGATTTGATGTCTAGACACATACATAAAATATACTCTTTTGGATATGAAAGCTTCAACGACCACACCGGATACAAAGAGTGTGGGTCTTATTTATCCTCTTACCAAAACTTCATCTTCCCTTACCCTGAAACATAATCAATCATCACAAATTCAACACTTCATATGTATCAAAAGTCATAAGAAAAAAATGATCATTTCAAATGCGATAGGATTATGATGTGTAATTAAATTCTTGATGGAATACCCTACTACCCTTAACCCTACCTATTCTTATATTGATGTAGGTGATTTTTCCTACTCATTTGAACATCTGGATAGATCAATAAAGGATCTATTTTTTTGTGCATATATGGTCATATGCATACTTAGTTAACATCATCTATAAAAAAAAAATGCAATACAAAAGTATCCTGTATTTATCAAAACTGCTACTCCCTCCTCTAAAAATGAATGTTTTGATATGCATTGTTTGCCTTTACTAGTAAAGAACTTGCTTCTTGTTTCAATCATTGAGGATTTGAAATTACAGATTTAGCTATGTTTATAAAACCCTAGAACTCTACAAATGTATTTTTTGGGGGGGAATAAGAAACAAGGGTATATCCAAGGCTTGATAAGTTGTATACTTTCAACTATTCATAGCTTCTGGACTAGTCAGATGGATAGAATAGCTATGATGATGCCCTGTTTTGTGAGGACCCTGCAGCAAACAAGTAATCAAAACACACGATATAGCAGCAGAACTCAAGATCACTTTTATATTAATCGCAAGCCACTTCGAGGGGGAAACCTCCTTTGAGCAAGCTCAATACAAAATAACTTCACCCTCCTTCCTTGGCCTCAACACACACTTATATACTAAAAATAGGCGCCAATACCATGGGTCAAAACCATGGGCCAATATAAACTATGGGCGCCAATACTATGGGTCAAATATTACAGGAGGCTTACAAAGCATATGGGCCTCACAACAATAACACAAGCTATGGATCAACAATTACTATGGGACGACTTACAAAGCATATGCGTCCAACAACAATATACTAACATAGTAAAGAGAAGGATTGACATGGGTTCCTAACATCCCCTCCCCCTTAGAAAAAGCTTTGTCCTCAAAGCTTTAGATGTGGAAATTATCGTTGAATCTGAAGGAGTGGTTCCCACGTAGCATCCTCGGGCTGCATTCTGTGCCATTGAATTAAGACCTCTGTCATAGAGCGAGAGCGAAGCTGACGAGTGCGCTTATTGAGGACAGCCTCCGGCTCCAAAAAGATGGATCCTTCATTATCCAGTTCTGGTAAAATAGTTTGGCCTTGGATGTTGGTGCCAAGAACTTTCTTCAGACAAGAGACATGAAATACTGGATGAATGTGGGAAGAAGGCGGAAGTTCCAATTTATAAGCAACAGACCCAGTCTTCTGAAGAATCCTATATGGCCCATAGAACTTTGGAGCGAGCTTATGACTCCCTTTGAGTTTTAGTGAGGATTGCTTGTAAGGTTGGAGACAAAGAAAAACCATATCACCAGCTTCAAAAGCGCGCTCAGAACGGTGCTGATCAGCTTGTTGCTTCATGCGATTTCTTGCCATGTGAAGGTTTTCGCGCAAAATGCGAAGAACCTCATTGCGGTTTCGAAGGACCGCATCAACTGCCTGAACTGGAGAACTGCTGGGGGTGTAAGGAAGAAGAACTGGCGGTGCCTGACCATAAACTGCTTCATATGGAGTCATTTTAGAGGCAGTGTGGTAAGAGGTGATGTACCACCATTCAACGAGAGGGAGCCACTTTGCCCACTGATGTTGTTGCTCAGAGGAGAAGCAACGAAGATAAGTTTCCAAGCATTTATTAAAAATTTCAGTCTGACCATCTGTTTGGGAGTGATAACTGGAACTCATCTTCAATGTGGTGCCAATGTGGTGAAAGAGTTCTGTCCAAAAATGACTGGTGAAAGTCGCATCATGATCCGAGATAATGGAGGAAGGCATTCCATGAAGACGAAATATCTGGTCCAGAAAAATTTGAGCAACAGAAGAGGCTGTATAGGGATGGCTAAGAGCACAAAAATGACTATATTTGGAGAGGCGATCAACCACAACCAAAATCACAGTCTTCCCTCCAGATTTAGGGATCCCTTCAATGAAATCCATAGAAATATCAGTCCATATCCGGGTAGGTATGGGCATGGGCTCGAGCAATCCCGGAAGGGGTGTTGTTTCACCCTTATTGCGCTGGCAGGTATCACATTCAGCCACCATTTGTTGGATTGTCCTTTTCATGCCCTGCCAAAAGAAGTTGCGCCATGCCCGTTCATACATTTTGAGAAAACCAGAGTGCCTCGCTGACGGAGAAGCATGGAGTTCATAGAAGATAGCTTGTTGAAGAGCTGTGTTCTAGGGAAGCACCAGACGACCCTTGTATCTCAGTGAAGCACCATCCCAAGAGTAATGTGGGACAGCATAAGGGTTGTTGTCCAAGCATTGGATGATGTGAGATAAGGAAGAGTCATTGACATAACCCTGTTGAACCGATTGCAACCAATTTGGAACAGGCATAGAAATAGCGGAAAGAGAACCTTGGTCATCAAATGTGCGAGAAAGGGCATCCGCCACAATATTGTCCTTAACCTTCTTATAAGTGATCTCATAGTCATAACCCATGAGTTTGCTAACCCATTTCTGTTGTGGTGGGGAGGATACACGCTGTTCTAGGAAATATTTCAGACTCTGGTGATCATTCTTGATACAGAAATGATTCCCTAAGAGGTAGGGTCACCACTTTTGTACTGCATGCAAAATAGCCATCATTTCCTTCTCATATGTAGAGGCAGCTAAATTCTTACCAGAAAGGGCTTTTCTAGTGAACGCAATAGGGTGTTCATCTTGAAGGAGAACAACACCAAGTCCATTACCACAAGCATCACTCTCAATAGTGAAGGGCTTGGAAAAATTGGGCATAGCTAGAACAGGTGTAGTACACATAGCTTGTTTCAGCTTGTCAAATGCACACTCAATAACATGTGTCCATGTAAAAGCATCCTTTTTCAACAGATCTATTAATGGAGCTGCAAGCTTCCCATAATCCTTGACAAACTTGAGGTAGTAGCCAGTCAACCCCAAAAAACCACGAAGGCTCTTGAGTGTCTTAGGAGGCGGCCAATTGTTCATGGCAGCGATTTTGGCAGGATCCACACGAACCCCTTGTGCTGAGATAATGTGCCTGAGATACTCAACTTCCTTTTGGCCAAAAACACATTTAGACTTTTTGGCATGGAGATGATGGTAAGAGAAAAGTTGCATTACAAGAGCCAGATGCTGGAGATGTTCAGCCCATGTTTTACTATAGATGAGGATATCATAAAAAAATACCAAAATGAATTTCCGCAAATAGGGTCGGAATATTTGATTCATCAAGGCCTGGAATGTGGAAGGAGAATTAGTGAGACTAAAGGGCATGACCAAAAACTCATAGTGGCCATCATGTGTACGGAAAGCTGTTTTAGGGATATCATCCTCATGAACCCGAATTTGATGATATCCAGAGCGAAGATCCAACTTGGAGAAAAATTGAGCACCATGAAGCTCATCAAGAAGCTCATCAACAACAGGAATTGGAAACTTATCCTTGATGGTGAGGTGATTAAGTGCTCGGAATTCAATGCAGAGGCACCACGACCCATCTTTTTTGCGGAAAAGAAGAACTGGTGAAGAAAAGGAACTTGTGCTTGGGCGAATAATACCTTGCTTCAGTAAGTCCCTAACGAGGAGTTCAATCTCTATTTTTTGGTGAAATGGGTAGAAATAGGGCCTGATGTTGGGAGGAATGCTACCAGGAATGAGCTAAATACGATGGTCCTCTGGTCGTGAAGGTGGAAGTCCCACTGGTTCAGCAAAAACACCTGTATATCGATCCATAATTTGTTGGAGATCCAAAGGAGGAGTGGGGGCCGCTGATGGTTGCATTTGAATGGAATGGAGGTGAGTGATGACACCATGGGAACTCTTCTTAAGGATTTTTTCCATGCGCTGTGAACTAATGAGGCTGAGAGACGCTGGTGGTAAGCCTTTCAATGTGTGCTTGTGTCCATCGGGGGAGAACTGCATCCAAAGTTCAGCAAAATCCCATAATATGGGGCCAAGTGTGCGCAGCCATTGAGCGCCCAAAACCACATCACATCCACCTAAGGTCAAGGCAAACATGTCAGAGAGGAGGTTATAATCTCCCATAGAGATACGCACATTACGACACTTCCCTTTGCAAGGTAAAGTGCCCCCATTGGCAACCATGACTTCAAAGTTGGAGCAAGGATGGATAAAAAAATCGGCTTGTTTGGCGATTCGAGGGTCAATGAAATTATGAGTGCTGCCAGAATCAATGAGTATTGTAAGAGGAAGCTTCTTGAAGTAACCGCGTACCCACATTGTTTGGGGGGCAATGACTCTAGCTAAAGCATGGAGGGATATCTCGGGCTGGTCGTCTTGAGATGGAGGGTCAGTAGGCGGCTCCTGAGTGTCAACCGAAGCATCCATTACATCGAAAACTTCTTCACCAATTTCAGAGGCAGGTGGAGAATCCATAGTCAAGAGATAGATCTTTTGTTGAACACATCGATGTCCCCGACTGAATTTCTCATCACAATTATAACAAAGCCCTTTTTCTCTATGTGCCTGCATCTCTGTTTCAGACAAATGCTTGATTGGAGGTGAGCGAGGAGCTGGCGGAATGGGAGGTCGTTGAGAACCCATATTTCGGAAGGGAACAAAAGAGGATTTGGAGCACTGTTGGGCTGCCATCTTGTCTTCTTCCAACTTAGCCAATCCCAGGGCTTCCATCATTGTGTTGGGACTGAACATTTTGACCTCAGAGCAAATTGCATCCTTTAGACCACTGATAAAACAACTTTGGTAGAAGTCATCAAGTAATCCTTCCATGTGATTAGCCAGTTTCTCAAATTCAGTTTGATACTCTTTCACAGTGCCAGTTTGGCGAAGTTTAGTGAGAGCTCCTGTGAAGTCATCAAAAGCACTCGGACCAAATCAGTGCAAAAGGAGCTGGCAAAAATCAGGCCATTTTGGCTCTTCATGAGCCTTGATGTACCAACGATACCATTGAAGAGCTTCCTGTTCCAAATGAAAGGAGGCAAGCGGAACTTGGTGGACATCAAAAGTATTATGAAGGCTGAAATACTGTTCTGCATGATAGATCCATCCAGTCGGATCAGTACCATTGAAGCGAGGAAAATCTAGCTTTGGACCGCGAAAATTGCTGGAAGAAGAGAACCCATTGGTTGATGAAGACTCAGACT
This sequence comes from Pseudotsuga menziesii, assembly GCA_001517045.1. Classification (NCBI taxonomy): domain Eukaryota; kingdom Viridiplantae; phylum Streptophyta; class Pinopsida; order Pinales; family Pinaceae; genus Pseudotsuga; species Pseudotsuga menziesii. Next base: position 79,382 of record LPNX010420793.1, on the reverse strand, counting down.
GTCGTTTGGCATTCATAGCTGAATGCTCAAGATGGAGACCGAGAAATTTTTCATCCAGTTCCTGGAGTTTGGCTTGGATGGCTGCAAGTGCTTCCTCCATGATTTTTGCTCCTGTGCGGGTGACAACCATAAGCAGGAGATTTTTGAGGAAGGGATCTGTAACGGCGTGGAAGTGATTGGCAATAAATGGATCTACAACGACGCAGAACTGACCGGCAACAGTTTTGGACAGAGGAAATCTGCAATTGTGCAACTGAAAATAGATATGGACCCCAGGTATGTGCAGCTTCCTATCGGTTCAAGGGATTCACTCGGCCACCAATTCTATCTGACGGCTTGCGTATTGGGGCAGTACCCCTCACTCCACGGCTCAGGTAAAACTGATAACGCTTAGCCACAAACG
>LPNX010420793.1:27989-75435 GCA_001517045.1 Pseudotsuga menziesii | reverse complement strand
ATATATAGTGGTGGTTCACCATGGAAGCCCTGTTTACACCATGGCTACATCCACCTTGGAAAGTATATCTTATACTCACTTGGAAATTATACATGAAGTTGGGAAACTACCCCCGAGAGGGCCAATCACGATAAGTGGTTCACTAACCTAATATTTCATTACATGCAAGGGCTCCTAAGGAGAAAATGTTCCCGGCGAGATTCGAACCCGGGTGAGGAGTGCAACAACCAAATCTCCCAACCACCCAAGCTATGCCCCATGGAATAGCTATATATATATATATATATATATATATATATATATATATCCCTTGTATATAATATAATGATCAACCTGACTATAACTGTGTGTCCTATCTAATAAAAATAACTCCACTAGTTCAACAAAAATTGGGTCACACTTCCTTTAAACGTAAAATGTTTGACATATATTATCTATAAAGCATAATATGTACATCACATAATCATACAAAATCAATCCCAAAGTGTGCAAAATAAGTTAATAATACTAATGGTCTCTACATACAATTCTTGTTCATTTTCCTTGTTCCCTCCAGATATAGTATCAAAAATGAAAAAAATGAAAAATGGGGAAAAAAGGGCATACGACCATATATAACTATCATAAAAGGAATCATATCCAACCCCTTAATACAAAATCCCATAACCCCATAACCCTTAAATTTCCTAACCTTGAATCCCTTAAACCCTAACCCCCTACACCCCTAAGCCTCTAATCCACCTAAATGTAACGCCCTAACCATAGCTAACCCCGATAACCCCTAAATTCCCTAACTAATAAATCTCATAATGTGACCATAGTGACAATATATGTATTTTATGCACATATATACTAAGCAACTAGCTTAAACAATTAACAACTAACATCTCTTGTAAATAACATAAACAATGAATCTGCGAGATGTAGAACAGTTGGTGGTGGGGTATCGTTAAGACGCCCCCTAAGTTGAAAGGTCATCGGTTCTAATCCTGTAGGATACCAAAAAATCCAACCATGTTAAGGGTTGGTGCGGTCCAGGCTGGGTGCGATCCCTGGGTGATTTTGATGGTTTAGATGCCCCTGGTTCGTGGTTTCTTAGCCAATGGCAACCCTACTAGTCAGGGGGGTTCCACCACTTCGCCAACAAAAAAAAACTAACATAAACAATGAAGTCTTATACTAATATATGTATTCAATGCACCTACCAAACTTGCATGGACAATTCATGATGCACCATAACAGATCATTTAATGAAAAGGATGAAAATTGTAGTCAACATAAAAAGGAAAATGAATAGGAAAATAACAAGGACAATTTCATTCCAACAAGGAAACAATTTTTTCTTGTATTTCATCTCATAGAATTCCCCCCTCTATTATAACGCATAGATTTCATTTTATAGACATTATGACTCTATTAGTCTCAATATAAGAAGAAAATTTACATTTGCATTAAAAAATTATTCAATGTGTCAAACTCAACATTACATGTCCTCCAAGATGCACTAACGAATCTTGACAAGATTATCTTTTGAGTTGAGAAAAAGAACTCCATGTTATTGATGGATCTTCGACATCACTCAACAATGATGATGGGTTTTTATTTTTATCCCTGTTTAGCCAAACATATAGAGAATCAATGGCTTTGGTTTTATAAATTAGGATTAATATAAAATTTAACTAATTTGTGTTTTATACAAATATACTAAAGTTGTGTTGTATATAAATTTAATATTTGTTTTATTATTATATAATATTTTTTTAATGGTATTTTTTGTTATAGTAGTATATATAATAAACTTTGATCGAGGACGTTGGCCGAGAAGGGTTATGCACATAGTGAATTGAGTGGGTGGTGACGTCAGATGCAAAAGTTACCTAGCCACTAATGTATAAAGGAGGTTTAACTTTATAGTGATAAGGAGAGTTCTCCACTGCATTATACATATCATATTCTATGAGGTTAGACGTGTAAAAGGTTAACGAATCAAAATATTTACTTGAAACTCTGAGATGGAGTCACGCCTCTACCTTTACTACATATGGATATGAGACTGGTTATGGGTCAACACCCGAGTTTAATTATAATTGAATCTCTGATTGGTTAAAATATTGTTCTTGGTGCTTCCACCGGTTCAATTATTATTGCATCAACTCCTATGACATTTAAAAAAACTGATCCTAATGAAGCTACGTCGACGGTCACATATCATGATAGTTATATTGAAGTTAGAAAAGCACCTCAATATGGGACTTGGGACTCTTACATTGAAGGATCAACAACTAGCTATGATGCTTCTTATAGGTATCAATATGGTACTGGTTCTATTACGTAATTTGTAATTGTAGGAACCTAATTTTCCTTTGGCACGTGCTTAACGGTTTGCTTCAATGGTGAACAGCGGATAAAGATGGCCAATAGCAAATTCATTCAATTGCTTTGTTGGATCTCTAAATATCGAGGTGCTTGGCACCAATATTACTAATAGAAGGTAGATCATTTACAAAAATTATTAAATTGTAACACTTCATTGTCATAATTACAATTTTCCATGACACAGTTAAAAATGACTAACATAAATGACCAATTCATATTCTTCTAGCTAGTCATTTTTTATGTCGTGACAAAATTAGTCATTTATGTTAGTGATTTTCAACTCAGTCACTTATTATCTAGTCATATTTGTTAACTGGTGACTAAATTAGTCATTAATTTTAGTCGTTTATAGTTGGGTCAGTCAAAATTTCTCATATTTAGTACTAAATCACATAAAAAACCTATGGTGACTAGAATTTTTAGTCACATAGTAGTTAATTCCTCATTTTGTACTAGTGTAAGTCAATTGAAGATTTCTTTTGCTTTTGATTAAGAAGAAAAATTTGAGATTGATCATAGTTATATTTGAGGATGAACCATTGGATACTTGATTAGTTGCATAAACTTTCAGGCATTCATGTTTCCTCCCTTTCTTTACATTCTCTTTTCTCAACAAAAATATCATAGTTTCAGGTAGGTCTTCTTACATTTGAAGAATTAAAAATAGTTTAGTGTGTCAAGTAGTAGTAACACCTTTCTTTTTGGAAAAGAGATCTTACTTCATTTACTTTCAAGATTGGTTATTACAAGTATTTTGCTTGTTTTCAATGTGGAAAATATTTCATTGTGATTGTTTGGGATTTCTTATTTGGAAATGGAAATGAATCACTATCTCTCTTGTAAGAAGGGCATACCCTAAAAGATAAACTGAAAATTTACATAATCATAATGCATGGTTTTACTTTTTATGTCCACACCTCATGCATTCACTTAATCATATAGAATAAAATTAATGCTAGTTCTAGGTTAAAATTTGTAGTAACTTGAGTGATAAGTTAGAAGACGTGTTCCATGATCTATAAACATAGGAGTTGTCGTTCTATATCCTGCACTGCATCCCGTGGGCTTGTATTTCTTCCACGTACCAACCGGTATACCAAATGGCCTTTCACGTACCCTTGAGGTATATACAAAGCTACTTCATGTACTCAGTACTATATCGTAAATCCCTTTTCGAATGGTTATGCATTAGACAACATTAACATGAATTTGAGCTCCCACATACCTTGTGTGTATTGGGATACCCCTCTAGGATACCTTAAACCAACTGAGAAAATCCTTTTGGTCGTCTTCTTGGAGCAATACACCAAAAACAACAATCAGGGAGCTACTACACATGTGTCATCTAGGAAGTCGAGTATTTAGAAAAGGGTATGATCCCAATCCTCCTTGTCGCATTTTAGCATTGGACCCTATGGCATATCATGAGTTGTGAACACTTGACAATCCTAGTGAAGAACTAGATTTTTATCAGCACCTCTTATCACCTAAGTTTGCTTGTGACCTTTAGCTTGCATAGGAGTGATTTTGTGTGTGAGTCTAGTTTCAAATTCTATGTTAGATTTTTTGTGACTAGAAGTCTAGCTGAGATAGCTTTAAGATGATATCGAAGAGTTCAAGGATTACCACCTGAATTTTCTCCTATTGCAGGAGAGAGTGCAATGGAAGCTGCAAACCAATATGTCATGGTTGATTCCAATGTGGAAGGGAATCCAATGGTGGAAGCTGGAGAAGAAATCACTTCTTCTGATAAGCCCTTGGCCGAACAGCCTCCTTCGACTAATACAACCTTTAATTTTCTAATGGAAGGTCAACCTAGTTTATCGGATTGGGTACTCAATCACTTTTCTGATGATACCGTAGGAGTATAATTTGGTCCAAATGCTCTGTTGCCGCCTTTCACACACCTAGGTCACGTGGCAGAAATATTCAAGCCACTCGGTGTGTCCTTGGAAAAAAGTCTTGAGTCAAGGCTGTCACCTTGTTCTTAACTCCTCCGTTTAGGCTTGACTCCTAACGAAGCCAAGAGGGGTAGACCCTATTAAGTTACTAAGGATAATTACTGAGTATGGTGATGTTAAACTGAATGAGTTACTTAGGACTTTGAAATTTAACTATAGACAATCAAAGATAACAAGATACAAAAATGAACACACGAAAGCACAATGCTGAGACATAATATATATATAAAGCAAGAAAATAACCAGTGCCTTAGAATGGAGTCAAAAAATAAAATCAGTATACTTGCATGTGCTTGGAGTGAATGTTTTGCAATTTCCTCTTGGTACATTTTAAGTTAAATTTGAGGTGTGAGTTGATTAAAATTAGGCGAAGGGGTGGACTTCAGATATACCCGAGAGTACTTGGAGTATGTCCAAAAGTAAACCTCCACGGCTGCCCGTAAGGAATGTGTGGGATGAATGGAGTATCTGGGGATATTTTTCATAACTCACCCGTTAGAGTGTGATAGATATCAGTGCCCCAAGGTCACTTTTCAGAAGTTCCCGCTTCCTTTGGGTATTTTCCCACTGTGATGGTTTGATCTAGGTGTTGGATTTTCACCTGATGGTTTGTCAATTTGGGAGAGTGAGTCCTAATTATACTAGTCACTCAAGTTCTTTTGACACAGCTTGACTGATCAGATGAACCACAGCCAAGTGCAGAGCATACACTGGAGTCTTGCCAATTTTAGTAAATTCTAAAATTGGGTGTTCTTGTTAAAAGGGAAGCCCTCCAGGAACCTCTTTCGATCCAAGTGGATCTCAATCAGGGAATCAAGGAGGGGTTAATTTTATAATAGATGAAAAAAAAATGATAGAAAATAAAATAGATACACAATTCCAGTTTTCTAATTAGTCCTACCACGCATCTCTTTCCCCTTTCGGGTTAATCGGGAAGTCGTGGGGTAAGTATTAAGATTACTTTGAAATATCAAATATGGAAAATAAAATTGATACTCAATAAAATTATACTATCCTACATATTAGAGCTACGCTAGTTTGAAAATATATGAGCAAAAGGTAAAAAATTGACACTGACGCAAATCCCCCCAGGGGGATGGTGAATAGGCTTGAAAGATCCTATTCAAAAGGACCTTTTATTTTTATTAGCAGTGATTTAAAATATCAGAAAATTAAAATTGATGCACTTTTTTCCTTGTTATATGGGATCCAAAGGCTTATAACATGCTTGTAACAAGCTAGAATTAAACAAGGTGGTGGGGGAAGCTCCCGGGAAGCTCTGATTCGTCCAAGAGTTGGAAATTTGGCAGAGTTTCCTCCTCTTTTTTTTTTGGACCTGATAAAAAATAGTGAGCAATCAGAATCAAATATTCTAAAACACACTTTTAAAGTGTTTTGGGTTACTATACTAGTGATAAAAAAAAAACTTAAGTAAAATTTTGTCAAATTGGGGTAATCTAGTTTTGCAAAAAGGAACCAAGGAAGGCAAGATTTCCTTGGGATCTTGGATTGCTGTTTGGGAAGCCAATAAGATGTGCACTTTTATTGTAGAATTTAAATCTTTAAATAACGAGAAAAGAAACTACCTTATGATCAATTTTTAAATCTATGATTAAGCTACTTGCAAAAAGGGCAATTCCTACACCTAGATCTATCTTTATGAAATGATATTCTTTATGAAACTGCAGATATAAGCAGCAAGATTCTTATGAAATAGATCTAATAATTTATATTCAATTCCTAGAACTATATCTGATCATAAGAGGGAGAGACAGGTAACCGAAAGATTGATTTTTTTAAGAAATCAGAAGAAGAGGAGAGAAGGTCGGCTCGTTGCTTGAATGGAGCAAGCTAAAAGGAGGCCCTTTTGTGGAGCATTGAGGGACTAAGTATTGAGATTATTGGATAAGGAATGGCATCAATCTTGATCCACACCTTCATCCAATCAGGAACCTGCAACTAGATAACACAAGCCTGCACAACACCTCGTGAGATCTGTATATAGATGTATAAAGCAACAAAAATGAAAGATCATGCAAAAATAATCTTATTTAAGCATTTAACTGAAATTCTTGAGCATAAATCATATGGATAAAAAATATCAAGCAATCTAACATGCCTAGTTTACAACCTTACTTGATTCAACCGAATCCTTGAAGCCAGAACACAAAAGCGGCACCGAATTTGGAAAGAAATTGCAGCTACCACATCAGTAGCATAACATTGAGAATACACACAAACACATGCACTACACGATTGTTACTGAGAGAAATTCCTATGGCTTGGGGTACCACAACAGACAGAATTGACTCCAAAAATCAATCTTTCCCAATATGCAATAGAAATAACACGTCTAACACTAAAGGATCAGACCTCGTACCTTATTCCGAACGGTTGAAGTAGATCCCTGTTGAGCTTTCCAATCTTCAACTTGAATTGATATAATACTGCCTCAACAACAAGTAAACAATACAAGCATACTATATCATGGTGTTAGATCTATTCTAGCATATATAATCAATAATGTAAAAGCATTTGACATATTCCAATGGATACAACATTCAATCAAATACACATCATTGGACAGGAAAAGACAGTTCTTATTAATATAAATCAGAGATTACAAGATAGATACAACCTTTGATGACACGTCTGTGAGTCGGAGAAACTGAATCCCCCACTTGGGCCTCCACCACCTCAATCCTCCATCTCTCGATAGCAATCTCACTAGCAAAAGGCAAGCTTGGGAAGAACACAAAAGTGCTCCAAAGGGACCAAGGGATGCAGACTCAAGTATAAATTGTGGCAACAATGGACTATAGTTTCTTTGCTTCAATCTCTCTATATGCCTTCAATGTACCAAGGGGTTCCTTATATAGCTTCACAAGGGATACTGAAGGGTTGAATCCAAGCGATCTCGAGGCATATGGAAGGCCAAGAGTCAGATGAGTCGAATCCAAGTCAAGGAAAACTCCAAAAAGATTTGGATTATTCACAAATCCCGATGTACGCAGTTATAGGGGTCAAACCCGCGTATGTACGCGGTTATCGGGTAAATGGCCACGTATATCATTTTTCATATAGTTTTAGGGATGATCAAGGAAACATCAAAGGATAAAAGATGGTCCATGGGGTGTAAAGAGTTTGTAGCGGGACAGGGGAAGGCCATACAAAGTGTGATTCACTTAGAGTGGTGAAATCCGCTATAACAGATGCCCCCTAATGTGTGAGGTTAGAGGGGTCATATGATGGTCGAAATACATTATAAGTCCATCCCAGAAGTGGAGTGATGAAGGTACTGAAATGGAAGACTAGCCACCCAATCAACATAGTACGATAATACAACTCTTCATATAACTGCAAGTACATATAGCAGTCCCGGATACATAAGAGTAGAATGGCCATGAATAGGCATAATCATGATATCACATATGTGGTCATCGCCACGTACAATATACATGGATCAGAATCTCCATGATGAAGATATATAAAGAGGACCATGATCTCCATAATGGCTGAAGATATACAATAGATCAAGATCTCCATAATGGCTGGAAATATCTGACATACACTGGTATTAAGTCACGAGAGCTGAAATCTCATGAACACTGGCATGATCAAGTAGGTAGCATATAAAAGATGCCACTAGTCTAGAAATTCTTCTACACAAACCGCTATGAGTACATGTCCTACTATGCGAATAAAGGTGTCGAGGTCAAACATAGTAGTCCATCGTCTGATTATCTGTCATTGATGTATACTGTTAACAGACATGAGATTACCCGTCGATAATGAAAATGGGAATCAAGGTACTAGAGTGCAAACTAACAAGTGTGAATAGATGTGTTGAGGTCGAACACTTGAGAGAATCCATCAATCAGGGGACATTGATGTATTCCCAAGAAACTGTCGATGGTGAGAGAACCTGCCACTAATGACTACAAGTCTCAAGGCACTCAAAAGGACTCTAGACTCCAATCCCAGAATAAATGATCTGAATTCGATGGGATGAAATCCACTGGAAGGAGGGAATTAAGGCATCCCCCATCATCCAACATGAGGTACTCAACAAAGCTGTCTAATGTGGAAGGATTCGATCATAAGGTGCATGAACCAGTAACTATACCGAGAATGGCCGACATGCAAAGTCAAGATAACTGAGGAATGGCCAACACAGGTTTCAACTTCCTTCAAACAAGAGCATAATGGCATATGGTGACTGAATGAAGGCAGCATAGACTCGATATAAAAACTGGGACATCTCTATGACACAGGAGGCATCAACAGAGGCTCCATAGGGACTGGAAGCTTAACCGGTGGAGATAAACTCAGATAAAAGAGTACAGCTCCTAAAGTCAAACTATAACCCAACCAATGGATGTGATATACAGTGCTCTGTTCGAAGGCGACACGACTAGACAACTGCCAAAAATAATATCTTTCCTTGTCTGGCTTTTTGGTTTTTTGATTTTTTTGGACTTTTTCAGTTATTTGAAAAGCTTGAAAAAAGAATAAACTAGCTTTATAGTTACAAACTAGGAGGAGACGAGTGTCATGAGGAAAAGAGAACTAGTTCCAAGCAGTGGAACATAACTATGCTCAATGCAAGGATACATGTGTAGGATATTGACACTCAGGGGAAAATCCCCTCCCGGTAAAAAGGGAAATCAAGCTGCGAAGGATATGAAAAATGGCTCTGCATGGATAGACATGAGACAAGCTCGGGCTATATAGCTGAAACACAATTTCAGGGGAGCCGGCATAAAGCTCAATAAGGCAGGCAAAGATCATGATAATGCATTCACAACTTGACATAAGGGGGAGTCCGGGGGGAAACAGGCCAGCATAAGATCAAGAGGAGTATGAGGATCTTGCGAAATGTCATGGCAGTACTATACAACGAACTCCCACACCCTAAAGGAGAAAACGTCGGCATGGGCACCAAATGCAAATAAGGCGCTAACTAGGGTACCCATGTAAGGTGAAGCTCTACCACTCATATCATGCCATCTCTAAAGCGGCAAGAAGGTTCCATGGCATAATAGAGTGGGTTCGTACCTAAGGTCATGGTGACATGGTCATAAGGTCATGCAAAAATGCAAATGGTGGTGAACCTAACCTATATGCCAATGTAGACGTTATACTTGAGATCAATACGAATGGGTCAATCCAATGGCTGAACCGACACTGAAAATGGTCTTCTACATCACAAATTACGTCAGAAACGGTCCAAAAATGGTTAGAAACTGTCAAAACTATAGTAAAGGGGGTAAAAATTTTCAAATATTTGAAAAATATAAATCATTTGAAACTTTTACCCATTGGAGCTCTGATTTTCAATTGCAAATTCCAGGAGATCCAGCCGGCGGAATTCACAACCCTTTCTTCCAGGTAGTTACTCATGCTCTCCTCATGCATTTTGATATAATTTTTGTTGATTTTCATGGTGAAATGAGGTTGTTTAGGCCATCTCTACATGAGCGTTGTGGCCCACACAAGTATCGAAGCCCTATACGCGGAAAAGAGGCTAGAAACCACGTATATACGCGGTTGTTTGCAAAACAGTCGCGTATGACACCACGCAAGTGAATTTACAAGAATCTAATGGAAAATTGGGTAATTTCTCATGTAGGATGGTGCTAGAATGGAGAGAGCACAAGCATGGTGAGGTAGAGGAAGCTATCAGGGCTGACGTAAGGGCTCAACAAGCTCTTCGAGCATGTGGACTCTACAAGTTCTGGTGTCTTGGTGGCTTGAGGGCCAAACCAAGACTACTAGAGATGCTGGTAGACTATTGGGATCTAGACTCAGAGTCCTTCTATATAGACGAGATGTCTCTCACCATAGAGGTGGAAGATATATACTTTATTACGGGTCTATCTAGACAAGGGGAGGTGGTAAACCTTCGTTACCGAGGTGGTCCAGGTGGTGGGCTTACTATCGATGAGTACATAGTTGTGTACTGCTACCTAGAGACTGAGAAGGTGGGGAGCCAAGTCCCTACCAATGCTATACAGGTGTTGGGACTAAAGGCCATACTACTGATGCTAGGCAAGATAGCATGCTTAGCCTCACTCCATCAGGCCTCACAGCCACTGATGTTCTACGTAGTGGAGTGTATGAGACCGACCATATACGACTGGAGTACTACACTACTGAGCAACATGAAACACCACCTCAGTGAGTGTAAGGAAGGAAAGATACGGAACTTCAGGTTCAGCAGCGTAATGAGCACGTTTTTTTTCGAGCGTGTTCCAGGATTGAGCCCTAGAGTGGGCGTTCCTCTCCATGGGGTTCAAGATCTGGCCCAACGGCATTGGGAAGATGCTATGCGTAGACTGGGGGGCGGTAGGGTGGCCAAACCATATCCAGCTGACTTCTTTCCATCGTGGCAATGACAGGTTGTTTCCATAGATGACTACCCTTATGGAGGGATAGATTTTCGGGGCGATCCAGACATGCCATTGCCACCAAGATCGGCATATGGAGAGATAGGTACCGAATCTCAACTCTCACTCTTTTTAAAATTTTTAAGTTATTTAATTTTTTTTTGTATTTTCTTGATTATGTGAAATCAAAAAGACATGTTTTTGGGTGAAAACACATAGTGACATCTACCATTCATGTGTAGATGTGGGACCATGACGACCAGAGGGATTCCCACATCATTGACAGAGGGGAAGAGAGGATGACATCACAGGTGCGGATGTGGAGCGGACGCTCCAAAGCATTCATACCAACTTCGTGCGACTGACTCATAGAGTTCCCATGGCGCAAGTCGAGGACTTTCCTGAGGCCATGCAACGACAGGTGGTGGGTGTGCCACACCCATGGGTGCGTTTATTCCGGCGGCTAGCTAGAGTCGTAGTGACGTATCATGATCACAACCCTCCTCCTCCACAGGAATAGATAACTGGGAGTGTATATGTTTTGTATGACCATGTATTATATGATGGAAGCTTTGAAAGCTCCACTTTTGTATATGACACTATGTATTACCACATTTTTGATATATATATAAAATTTTTATGGTGATCGGTTTATTTATTTACATGTGTAAAAATGTTTGTGATTAATTTATTATGAATGAAACAAATGCCAATCTAACACGTAGTTAGCATATGAGTCGGCAACTTGATTATCATTTCTTGGAATGTGTATATATGTTATACTGTCAAATTGTCGTTCTAATAATCTCACACATAAGAATCTTCTCAATAACGTTGGATCTCTAACATGGTACAAACCATTGAGCTGTGACACTACTAACTCTGAATCAAGACGTGCCTCAAGAGATAGAACGCCATGCAAAATGGCATCCCATAGAAGCTCAATAATGGCGCTATATTCAGCAACATTGTCGGAAGATGGCCATAGACATACACCTCCTGAAGACAGTACCTGAACCATAGGAGTATAAATCACCCAAACAGCAGAGGCTGAGTGCTAAGTGTGACGACTTGCACCATCCGCAAATCATATGTAGGTGGAAGATTCCATTGACATCTACCACAAGAAATGAAAACTAATCACAAACCCGATCATGATAAGAAAATACCTAACTATGCAAAGTTGTACAATAATATACAACAAGCAACCTTGGCTAAAGATCATGCATAGTATTTTTTGAGATAGAGCCCATTTCTAGGCTCCGCCAAAGCTGTGCCTTCGTAATCGACTAACTCATAGGAACCCTTCTCTAAGACACACTTAACCACGTAATGACCACGCCACATAGGATTAAAATTCCTTGCCCCCAAGGGTTCTTTCGATTGATCCCACAAAAGGACCAAGTATCCTTCACTAAACACTCTTGGACGGACAGACTTATCGTATTGGACCTTAACGTGACGTTTATTAACCTCTAGAGCCACCAAGGCGTCTCGACGCTGCTCATCAAGTTGTTCAAGGTGGACCAAACGATCCTCCAAAGGCAAAGTGTCTGGTAAGAGTTCCACAGCTAGCTTCAACGAAGGAATCTCGCATTCAATCGACAATATCGACTCCACTCCATGCACGTCCTGATATGGAGAAGAACCAGTGGCAGTCTTAACCGCGGTTTGATATGCTCACAAAGCAGGGTATAACATAATATGCCAATTCGTCTTGCTTTGTGCGATGGTTCGTTGGAGAATGTACTTAAGTGATTTATTCACTGCTTCAACCTGTCCATTCGCTTGAGGGTAGTAAGAAGAGGAGTGCTCTTGCTTATACCCTAACTTGGATGCCAACTCTTCCATCATACGGTTCTGAAAGTGCAAGCCATGGTCAGTGACAAGCTCTTTCAGAATCCCGAACCGAGTAATGATTTGGTTGAATACGAAGTGAGCGGCTGTCTCACCGTCGAATTTTACTATAGGCATTGCCTCAACCTATTTTGTGAAATAATCCATAGCCACTATAATGTGATGGTGCCCCTAGCCGAAGCTGGGTTGCAATCCATAAAATCGAGCCTCCACTTGGTGAAGGGACCGACGGTGATAATAGGATGTAACAGGGCAGGTTTCGAGCGCATATTTCGTGTGAACACCTGGCAAGGGTGGCACCTCTTGACCACATCAACACAATCTTTAAAGATCGACGGCTAGAAATAACCTGCTCTCAAAATCTTTTGACCTGTAGAAATCCCAGATAAATGACCACCACATGCCTTTCCGTGGGAATCATTCAGCACAACCTCAGCCTCATCATGAGTTAAACAACGTTGTAAAATGAAATCTACCCCACGACAGTACAAAGTATTGTCCACTATAAGGTAGTTCTTAGAGACATGACGTAATCGTCGTCGTTCATCTTGCGAGAGGTGAGAAGGGGTCCTCTGTGTTTGCAGATATACTATGATATCTCCATACCATGGGTCAGACATTGAGATTAAGAAGATATGTTCATCGACAAATGTATCCTCACAAACCAACTCCTCGGCCTCGCTCGGGAAATCTGATATAAGCTCTGCAAAAATTAACGACTTCTTCGACTTTGCCGAAACAAATTCAAGATCGAATTCTTGAAGGATAACAATCCATTTATTATATTTTCCCCCAATCATCCTTCATGTGAGGACAAACTGAAATGGATTGACATAGGCCACAACCAAGGTTTGGCGAAGGAGAATATAATGTCTCAAATGCTGAACCGCATGTACGGTCGATAAAGCAAGCTTCTTGACATGAGAATAACGAATCTTTGCGTTAATAAGGTTTCAGCTCAGATAATATATGACATGCTCCTGGAGCTCCTCATCCTCTTGAACCAATACCATACCTATCGTCTCTAAAGAAACGACCACATATAATAGGAAATCATGGCTATAATCTGGATGACTAATCACCGGGGCTGATGCTAGGGATCGCTTAAGTCAATCGAAGGACTCCTGGGCTCGCTCATCCCATTCAAAGGGAGTATCATTCTTCAAGAGATGCATGAAGCCTCTAGTCAAATTGGCAAAAATGACCACAAATATTCATAAGAAGTTTGCCATACCTTGCAAACATTGAAGATGACGAATGTTTTTCGGGGGAGACAACTGAAGTATTGCCTCAACCTTCAACGAATCGACTCTTATCCCCTCCTTTGACACAATGAATACTAATAAACGACCTGTCTTCACACAAAAGATGAACTTATGAGGATTTAATCGAACCGAATAGTGCCGGCATCTTTTGAATACCAATATCTAGTGATAGGGCTGATGCATTCTCATACGAGAGTGAGCAGCGAGGTAATCCAAAAATACTTCAATAATAGACTTGAGATCGTGGAAAATCAAGGTCATCTCCCACTGAAATGTAGCTCCAACATTTTTAAGGTCGAAAGGAATTTTTCGATATGAAAATGTTCCCCAAGGACAAATAAATACAGTCTTGTGTTGGTCCTCAGGTTTAATTTGGATCTGATTATACCCAAAAAATCCGTCCATAAAGGAGAACACCTCACTACCCACACACTCATCCAAAATCTGATCTATAAATGGTGTGGGGAATTTATCCTTAGGACAGGAACGATTCAAATCATGGAAATCAGTGCATATTCAGATCGCTCCCTGCTTCTTATCCACCGGAACGGGGTTTGAAACCCACTCCGTCAAGGGAACGGGATAGATGAAACCAGCTTTCAACAGCTTCTCTATCTCTGCCTTAATGGCGGGTGCTTTCCTAGGATTCACGGGGCATAAACGTTGTCGAACATGTTTAACATTGGGGTAAGTCTTAATCTCATGTCTGACAATTTGAGGGTCAATACCTAGCATCTCATCATAAGACCAAGTAAAAACATCATGGAATTCCTTGAATAGCTCGGTATACTCGAGAATCTCAGCTTGGGAACATTCCGCCCCAATATAGACATTCTCAATGGTGCCATGATTTTGAGAGATGTTGATAGCAATCGTGGAAGATATTTTTTCCATGTTCCCATCAGCCATCTGACCAGGAGAGCTTAATGGAACCATGGGACTACCAACTCTCTGAATAAGAATCTCCCTATAATCCTCATGCTCCAGACGGTCAAGCGGTGGAAGGAAATATGATCTATGATGAAGTTCCTCCCATGGCATCTCAACACCCGACATAGACTCGATGATCGCTTCGTCTGAAGGGAAAACCGTGTCAAGAAAGTCGTGGGCATGAGAAGACTGTACTTCCCATGTCGGCAGCACATAGGGGTCTTCCTTCTCTATCCGGGAAGAGGAAGAACAAGGCTCCGCAACACTCTGAAGATTGGCTTGATAAGCTATCATGGTTGCAGGAAGTGGCATGCTGGTCTCGACAGGCTCACTCGAAATACTTAGTGTAGGAAGACTCCAAGGATCTTCCATATGATTTGTGAGAAAAGACATTGAGGTCATAGAAGTCGAAGCCTTATCGGAACAAGATCCTATCATGAGGACTGGTGTAGGACAACTAAAGCTTCCCATGAGGGATGGATACATGCCTACACCCACACTCCCAGTTGCCGGCTGAGAGTGTTCAACGATTGGGACCGAAGCTCCCGAAGATGCAGTAACAGGGGAATTCTTGAATGCCAATTGATCAATCGTTACAATCTTCCTGTTATGTGGAAAGCATACAACGCGGAACAAGGAAGAAGCAACGGCTTGCATACTATACATCCAATTCTGAACCAGCAAGATATTGTAGTCGAGTGGTGCATCAACCACCTCAACCTCTATCGCAACGGTCTTCCCCCCCAAACAGACTTTAAGAGAGGGAAGGATGTCATGCAGCCTAAAAGATCTCCCATCAAAAGCAGTTAACATAGTTGCTGATTTTGATAGCTCAAGAGAACTGAGACCCTTCCAACAAGATAAAGACATCACAGAAGCAGCAGTGCCCTCGTCAATCAAAGTGTGCTTGACGATCATATTAAGACATTCTACGTGTACCAAAAGCGACACATAGTAGGCCAAGTGAGGCTGATGTCCCATGGTTTCAAATTTGATCACTGAGGAAGAATCATCACCGTTCACACCAAGAGCAGAAAGCAAAGCCTTCCTTTGCGAAGGACAACTCTGAAGCACTTCCAATGCAGACATCGCACAAGGAGTATGGCACAAATCCTTGACAAATGAATAATTCTGGGTGGCTTTGGAATTTGGGTTAAGCCCCAAATGCTTAAGTACCCCCTTAGGAATGCGAGGTGCAGCCTCAGGTTTATCCACAGGTTTCTCAATGTGCAAAGGGGTTCCTGGTGGATCAGGTTCTTTGCCTGGGCTAGGTTGTGACGATCCATAATATTTCGCACGAGTCACAACCTTAGCAGCACGAACCATGTTAATGCACCCACGAGCACTAGTCTCTGGTGGATCATTCGCACTAGATTGCTCCTTGGACTTCGAGTTCATGTTCTGGTTATGCAGTAAAGGGTTCGTTAGCACAGTTGGGCCTTGTGCTAAGAGTATCGAAGCTTCATCAATTCGAGGGCACAAATAAGTGAGGTGATCATCCTTACATAGATTGCAAGGGAATTTAACCCTACATTTCTCTTGCTTGTCCCCCCTAGCATTCTGACCGTTCTTGTCATTATTGGTAGCATTCTCATTCTTATTCCCACCCTTTCGATTATTATTCTTACCTTTTTTCTATTCCGTTCGGGTTTCTGGTTACCCTTCTGATCCGACGATTGCACAGAAAGTACACTCACCATTTGGGTGGGTTGAGATGAAGCCATTGCTTGTCTCGACGCAGATTGGTTGAGCGAAAATTGACTAACTTGTTTTGCAACCAAATCCCCAGGTTTCGCACTTGCACAACCCACAACGCCATCGGCATGTGGTCCAGGTTT
This sequence comes from Pseudotsuga menziesii, assembly GCA_001517045.1. Lineage (NCBI taxonomy): Eukaryota > Viridiplantae > Streptophyta > Pinopsida > Pinales > Pinaceae > Pseudotsuga > Pseudotsuga menziesii. The sequence continues at coordinate 58,819 of LPNX010420793.1, read as the reverse complement.
GACCTTGGGATCGAAACTGAAATGAGGAGCATTGGGAATAATCTAATACAACAAACCGGACTGAGCATAAATCAAGTCCAGTTCCTGCGCCCTAAAGATCGCTTGTTCCTCATTCTGCACTCTGGATGTGGAAACATCCTTCGTGATATATGGCAATAAAGACTTGAGGAACCACTCGAGAAGGAAATCCGGTGGTATAAAAGCTTTAATTAATCTCTTCTGTCTATGCCACTCCTGAATATGATGAGAAATATGGGTGGCTCTATCTTGCCGAAATGTCGATAAGATTTCAGTACCAACATCATATCGTACTGGTAGCTGGAAGTGATTAAGAAAATTCATTGCAAGATCGTCGAACAAGGTAAAAGCTCCCTTTGGTAACTCTATATACCATTTCATCGCAGGCCCTGTAAGGGTGCATTGAAATAGTCGCAAACGGATTGAGTCCTAATGTAATGAATTCGAAGAGCACCAAAGGTGAAACGTGGTAACGTTTTCGCTCGGATCCTCTCCCGGTTTGCCTTCGAACTTAGGTATGTCTGAAGCAATATTTGTAGGGACAGCCAGCCCAGCTGAGTCGTGAGCCACGGGATAGTTCGTAAGTCTTGATAAGTCAGGAAGGTTAAGCATCGCGAGGAAAGGGATCTTAGCACGATGAGGTCAATGGACCGCTCCCTGGTTCACATAGGTTTGAGCACCACCATGGCCTTGGCCATAGTGTCCTCCTCTTGTCTGACCCATATAGGGTGGCGTGGAAGTACCATGATAAGGTGGACCTTAACTAGTAGGGGCTACAAAGACATAATTAGGAGAATAAGCAAATTGTTGATACCTGCCTCTGTAAGGTGAAGGAACCTGTCCATACTGCGTCCCGTAATAAGGTCCATAGGTCATCGCATGCGATGTCCCATGGGATACTCCGTAGGTAGGAAGATAAGCTCCGAGAGAGGGAACATACATACCCGAAGTAGGTATATATGTACCGAATGTAACGATCTGACCACTAGAAGGGTGAATATAGCCTCCCGAAGTAGCGGGTGGTATATGAACTTGAGACACAATAGGCCTAGTAATCGCAGTACGGACCTGAATTGTAGCCATGTATTGACTCGAAGGACCATGTGGATAAGGTGGAGGATGAGCATTTTAAGAACTCAGAAGTGAGGACGAAGCAATCTCAGTAATAAGATATGTACTAGTGCCTATCATCACTCGATGTGGACCTGGTATCCTAATCAGATCGCTAACCCTAGACCTAGGAGGGAGATAAGATGTAGCTTCCACCACTGGGACGGAAGGTGCAATGTAACTAGTACTCCAAAAACTCTCCGCAAGGTAAGGAATGGGATTACCCCCAGGCATAGTGCTAGGCTCGAAGTCATATTTGACATGAAATGTCAAATCTTGCATAGGAAAACCAGTCATAGCATAACTACCGTAGCTAGTACTGGCAGGTTCAAAGTGAGTCTCGGCGTCTTCTAGAATTCCATACCGGTAACGTGTCAATGGGGAATCAGCGCTAGGGTGAGTAGGTCTATCATGTAAAGATCCTATCTGGGAAATCACAGGATCGAACTCAGCTAGGTCAGGTGAAGGATCATACATAGGAGTAAGTTCCCCATCGTCAATACGAATGAGAGGAGGTGGCTCAGGAATAATCTCTGAATGATCCTCCATGGTCTATGAATCAATGTGTGATATAGTCCACCTGGATGTTCTAGGTCTCTCTCCCAAAGGAGGAGGAGAAGTAGAAGGTGGAAGTTCTACTAACCGATGATAATGCGCGGAACCACACTTGAATCCACAATGACTCAAAAAATAGCAAAGACTCTCTATTTACGTAAACCCTAGGCCAACTAGCATGCACAGAGCAATCACTAATAAAATCTAAAGCCAAATGCAAGCAAACAAGGGCTGGATTTGGAGCTCCCGAATGAAGCAGATATGTCTCGCCCAAAAGAGGCTTAAGACTCCCATACAAAACAAGCGGAGGTACGTAACCAATTATTGTGGCCCTCAGCTTCAACACATAAAGCTCAGGCGGACAGTTGCAGGCGGGATTGACCATATGGGCAGGGTAGCAAAGCCCAAAACTCTAGAAAGAGCCCCCATATACGAATACAATCCTAGAAATATCATCGGTGCTACTCGGTTATGACTAGGGGTCATCCCAATCAATAACCGCTCACATTGCCTCGTGCTTAACTCCCATTTGAGAGGAGGATCCTGAGAACGATGGTTATACCAAGGATTTCACACACTCCCTGGACAGACACCTAGTTGTTGATGTTTAGTGATCTTGGAGAATTAAATTTCAATGAACTATTCCAAGATCCTAAAACCTAATCTTGGTGGTGCAACCTAGAAAAGAAAAGAGTGTAATTCATTTTAATTATTGTTGATTTTAGTTGGATTTATTACTCAAAAATAGGATATGATTGTGCAACTAGTGGTGTTATGACGCAACATGAAGTAAAATGCACACCGTAACAATCAATGCAAATGCATTGTGTCTATGTAAACAGGGTATGCGTACTACGTGTAATGCACAATTCTTCTTCAAATGATGAATGCAAATTTTCCTATATTGAGTCCTAACTAGTACTCCAAAGCAAATCTAGATCTAGTGCAAGTACAATGCAAAGTGCAAAATGCAATGCATGATGATAAGCAAATGTTTTTGGATTTTTTGAAAATAAGAGATGCAAAAAGCAAAAGAATGATTCTACCACCCTCAAACTCTGCAAGCACACATAAACTGCATCCAAGCATAGCACCAAGGTAAAAGAACTCTAATGCACTAATCTCAAACAAAAAATCAAAAATGCCATGACAAGAACTTTCCTAAAAAGAATTTTAGGCTAAAAAAATGTTTCTGGTCAGAAACAGAGGTCAAAAACAGACTCAGGCAGTGCCAAAGGAGACTCAGCAACTAACAGCATTCACCCAGCAACCAATAATATTCCACAAAAAGGAAAAATACCAGGGTATACGCGACTGTTCGCAGTAAACCCGCGTGTATACGCGGAAATCACAAAGGAAACCGTGTGTATACGCGACTGTAAATCAAAAACCCGCGTACAGGAAGAAAAGGGTGCATAAAAACAAGGCAAACAGATAGGCTCAGAACAACTTCACTCCAATCAGACTCTACCAGGCATACATGCCCCGAGACCTGACACAGAAACAAGAGAGAAAGAGCAATTCAAATACATTGAATGCCGAGAAAATAACCCCCAAAGGACAACTACTAGGAACTCCCCAGTGGAGTCGCCAATTCTGTTATGGAGAGAAATTCCTATGGCTTGGGGTACCACAACAGACAGACTTGACTCCAGAAATCAATCTTTCCCAATATGCAATAGAAATAACACATTTAAAACTAAAGGATCAGACCTCGTACCTTATTCTGGATGGTTGAAGTAGATCCCCATTGAGCTTTCCAATCTTCATCTTGAATTGATATAATACTCCCTCAACAACAAGTAAACAATACAAGCATACTATATCATGGTGTTAGATCTATTCTAGCATATATAATCAATAATGTAAAAGCATTTGACATATTCCAATGGATACAACATTCGATCAAATACACATCATTGGACAGGAAAATATAGTTCTTATTAATATAAATCAGATATTACAATATAGATACAACCTCTGACGGCACGTCTGCGAACTAGAGAAACTGAATCCCCCACTTGGGCCTCCACCACCTCAATCCTCCATCTCTCGATAGCAAGCTCACTAGCAAAAGGAAATCTTGGGAAGAACACAAAAGTGCTCCAAAGGGACCAAGGGATGTAGACTCAAGTATAAATTCTGACAACAATGGACTATAGTTTCTTTGCTTCAATCTCTCTATATGCCTTCAATGTACCAAGGGGTTCCTTATATAGCTTCACAAGGGATATTGAAAGGTCGAATCCGAGCGATCTCGAGGCATATGGAAGGCCAGGAGTCAGATGAGTCAGATCCAAGTCAAGGAAAACTCCAAAAGGATTTGGATTATTCACACATCCCAATGTATGTGGTTATAGGGGTCAAACCCGTGTATGTACACAGTTATCAGGTAAAAGGCCGCGTATATCATTTTTCATATAGTTTTAGGGATGATCAAGGAAACATCAAAGGATAAAATATGGTCCATGGGGTCTAAAGAGTCTGTAGCGGGATAAGGGAAGGCCATACAAAGTGTGATTCACCTAGAGTGGTGAAATCCGCATGTTTGTCCCTCTCTCTCTCTCTCTCTCTCCCTACATGTGTGTCCCTTCCCCGTCTCTCTCCCTATGTCTATCCCACCCCCTCAGACACACACACATATTATCCCTCTCTCACTATTTCTTTCCTTCATACTATCTCCATCCCTCCCTCACTCCCCCTCCTCCACCTTTATCTTATTCTCTCTCACACACTCTCTACATGAGTTGGTCTCTCTCTCTCTCTCTATTATACTCCCTTCCTCTAGGTTTTCCACTTATCTCTTCTCCTTAAACTCCTACCTCATTATGAACCCTATTCTTTGTTTTATCACATCATATTCCCCTCTATTCCATTTTCCCATCCTTCCAACTCTCTCCTCCAACAAACCCTATTCCTTCTATAATCCTCCATATCCACCTTTCCATTCATCAATCGCATCTCTTATCAAACTATCATACATGTCCTCCCCTCTACCTTATTACCCTTCGTCACTCAAGTGTTACGTGCTACTTCTAACCCTATACGTCTTCAACACCTATCTTGCTCCTAATAGTGCTCTCAATCGGCACTCCCCTTCCCCATTGTAACCCATCATCTTGACTCATTCCATTCATCTTTCTCCGCTTGAACTTACAACATCGCCTTAGGCCCTTGGCCTTTCCCCACCCCTTCTCAACTATTAACCATACTCACTTGAACTTACATCAACCTCCTAAGCCCTTAACCCTTCTCCACCCCATCCCAACTATTAACCATCCCCAGATAAGCTTAAAACAACGTACTAGGACCTTCACCCTTTCCCACCCCCTCTCAAATATTAACCATCCCCACTTGAACTTCCAACATCCTCCTATGCCCTTTACCCTTCCCCACCTCATCTCTACTATTAACCATCCCCACTTGAACTTCCAATATCCCTTTAGTCCCTTGACCCTTTCACACTCTCTATCAACTATTAACCATACATTTGATGTCTTGCATATAGGGCTAGCATTTTTTGTCTACATAATGTGCATACATTATAGGACTACATAACGCATGTACATTTTGTAGTTCTATAATGCATGCATGTTTTGTAGTTCTATAATGTGCATACATTTTCCAATTCTATAAGGGAGAGAAATGTAATTTTAATTTAAACATAATGCACTCTCATTTTTTAGTGCCTAAACCATTCCAATTCACTTTCTCGCATGTTACCAACATTCCTATGTGTATGGTGTCGAGTTTGCTTCGGTAATACCAAACTTGTGCTATGGTATATGATAAACCATAACTAATTGGGAATTTCTCCTTGTTTCGAAACATTTCATTGTATATGCACTCGTCATTGTATGCTACACACAATCATTTTTTAGTGAATCTTAAACATAAATAACATTTTTTCTTCATATTCTAAATATGTATATTTTATTAAAAAATATAATAATTTCCTTATTTTTTCAATTTCTATTATGTCCTAACTCCTTAACTCAAAAAACATGTTGTCGGTGTTTTTTAAATAACTTTTCAAGTCTTAATCATTTTAAAAACAAATTATATGGTCCATTAGATGACATTGACCTCTACATTGTATAAAAAACTCATTTCATGATTATTTCAATAACACCTTCAAAAGATGTAGCCACAAAAGACATATCGTTTTCGAGGAATGATCGGTTAGATAATTAAAAATAAAAAAGAGAATTACTAATTTTATTTTTGAAAAATAGCATTGCACTAGTGCTATATGTTCCCTACATGCATACAAATTTTTGTATCCTAAAACCGTCATTCAGGCCCTCAAAGGTTGCACCCACAAAAACATATACCTATCATTTTTCTGAAAAATAAAAAGTGACAGTTAGAAAAAAATGAAACTTGATATAGTTATAAAAAATTTCAAAACATAAAACTTATAGATTCGGAAACATGATTCAATTTGCTATATTTCTTCTTTTTTACTCAAAGTGGGGTATTTTGTGTAAGTATCTCAAAAAATCCAATTAAGTCGAAGGATCCGTGATTTTTTAGTTTTCTATTACATCTAACCTACCAAAAGGGACCCTCATTAGCTTGCACTCACCCTTTTCACAATAAAATGTTTATAAAAAAAAATTATACTAACTTAATGCAAATAGAATAAAAAAATGTGCTTGGAAAATATCATTAAGTAATGTAACTCTGACACTATAAATACTCTATGGTTATGTTGTATTTTATTAATAATACAATGGTTATGTTGAATTTACAATCCTCTATGTAATTTCTGGAATAACGAGATTAATTTTACAATATTAAAATCATGAGTTTCAACTTTTATCAATCCACTTTTTCATATGCAGTATATCCATAAGTGCAATGCCTTCTAATAGATTGAAATTGCTACTATGTATAATCCTTTGATCGTTTATCACATTTATTTTACATAGCATCAAATTTTATTTTATTTTAAAATCTAATAAAAAATTTAACGAACATTCGATATGTGAATCGCAATTACATTATAAACTAATTGCTTTTTTTCATTAATTACATTGAACTATATATATAATATTTATTAAAGATAGTAATGTTGCAATACAACATTTTCAAGCTTGATTGTCGAATTACCAAAATCCCGCATAGCTACATCACTTTATCACAATTATCATGGGTAACTTTTTAAAAATTTGTGTAGAATTGGAGAAATTTACATTAAGAAACACATCCATATTAAATCATAAACATATAAAACCGTCACAATCCAACATAAATAAACCCATCCATTCAGAAACACTACATTAGATCTTGTAATAAAAGAAAAGACATCAACAAATATAATCATAATACAACATACAGATGCACAAATTGCGTAATCCACTTGAAATACAACTAAACTTGATAGCTACAAAACAGTTTAATGAACTTTACAATGGAACAAAATTGGCCAAGGAACATAACCAAAATAAAGCATGACAATCAATAAATCTAACGACCTAACTAAATGTTCAATGAATAGCACAATTAGACATAGTAGTTAATAAACGTCACAAATTGAAAAAAAATCCAAATAAACAAGTAAACAAAACTCTTGCAAAACCCTATAATGACTATCATAATATGATGAAATCCACTAAATGACATAAGAATAATACAACATAACCACAAAGGTTTCTTACAAATCAACATAAGCATCAATGAACATTAAAATCCAAGATAACACTTCATTAATGGCAACGAAATACATTAAGCAACACAACCCTATTGAATCATAAACATACAAGAGCATCATAATCCAACGCAACCCCTCATGAATATTTCATCTCAATATAACGATTTATTAACATGACATTGTGACAAAACCACTAAAAAATGGAGAAACGATCTTATTAATCATAACCATCGATGAATGTTGAAATGAAATAAGTAAATACAAGGCTTGGAAAATGTTGTAACGAATCTCATAATGCAACAAAATCCATTAAACACATAACCATAATAAAACATAACCACGATGTAATGTCACAATTCAACATAAACGTTAATGAACATCGTAATCCAAAATAGCACTTCATTAATTTCAAAATCCAAATCAATCAATCTCTCTCTCTCTCTCTCTCTCTCTCTCTCGCTCGCTCTCTCTCTCTCTCTCTCTCTCTCTCTCTCTCTCTCTCTAAACCATCTCTATATACAACAATAGTATTTGTCAAGTCAAATCTTAACCATGAATTGAAAATTAATCGAATGCTAATGTTTACACTTATCACCATTTAGAAATTAATATAATGGTTATGTCACCTTCTCATTATGATATAACCCTATTTGTTATGATATATAATATTATTGTGACACATTAATATTAATAATTAATAATGGATTTATAGTTATATTTGATTATAATTAATAGTATTTATTTAATGATATAATTTAAATAATTAATTATTATATTATAATTGATTAAAATATTAATTAGTAATTAAGTTATTAATAATAAAAAATAATATTATAGTAATGAATTGTACAATATTAATTTATTATTATTATGGAGATATGCCTACGCACTCACCTGTTACTAGCAACAACCACATTAATTTTATGAATGTGTATGATTACGTTGATAGGCGTAAATTAGCCACATACTTTTTGTATTAATGGTTTTCCCTATAGTATGTGCCTAAATTTATGCCTATAACCGTAATCAAATACATTAAGAAAATTAATGTGGTTATTGTTATTATAATATATGAGAGCATTCTTGTATGCTAATAAAAAATATATTCACCTTTGGCAAGCCTCTTGTAGTGTGTATGCAGATAAGGATATTTGACAGTCCTTTAAGAGATATGGTTTCCAATAATGGGTAATATAAAAAACCTAGAGTTTCTCCCTCATAGCCCTCAAGGCCCTTCGATTGTAGGAAATTAATTAGTAGCTCTAGAACCCCTACCTAGATTAAAAATCTTATCCTAAGGGGAACAAATTCAACTAAGTGAGCCTACCACTCTAAAAATATACCAACCTTTTGAAAAGACCTACACATCCCTCTGCTCATGATGACATTCTTATCAATCTCAATTTCAATTATAAAAGAAAGAACATTGTTTCGAGTGGGAAATATACACTTTATCTGTAGCAATGGTCACCCACACAAAGTCATGAAACCAACTTCAATAAATGTAGCTTAGGCCCTCAAATTTACACAATGAGAGCTATGTCCAACAACTCCTAAATTAAGTCTTTGATTAATCCAGGCACATAAATGCATCACCTCTTAGTAGATGTATAATTCTTTAGAAACCGTAGATCTCATACTTAGAGTCTACTCCTATATGTATATGTATATAGAGAAAGAGTACTTATAGTAAAATACACTTGGTCTACTTATATAAAATTGAAATATACTTATACCTAGAGTCTATTTACATTATCTATATATTTATTTTGACTTTACTTATAGTAAAATGCACTTGGTCTCCTTATATACAATCGAAATCTATGAAAATGGAATTGGTAAAACATATCCAAAGCTATATTCATATTTAGTACAATTAGTTTAATTATTTTATATTTATTTATATTATGATTAATATAATTTTATTTTAAAAATTAAAATTTATATTTTAAAATTTTATATTTTCAAATGATATTTGAAATTTCTTATGATTAAATAGAGTGAAAGTTTGAAAGATAATGTTCCTAGTCTATTTATTGATAAAAAGGAAATTTTTATTTTCAAAATATTTTTTATTATTTATAATGAAATATAGGATATTCATTATAAAAGGAATTTTTAAATTGTCAAAAATAATGTCAATATATTGTACGTATTAGGGGAAGGGAGTAGGGCGTGAAGGATTTATAGGTATTCATTCATAAATGAGACTTTTTAAACTGTCAAAAATAATGTCAATATGTTGTAGGTATTGGGGGGAGGGGAGTAGGGCCACGAGGATTTATAGCTATTCACACATTATAAAAATGATTATCTGGTAAAAACATAGAATATCTGTAACACCCCGGTTTTGACCCCTTTGCATTAGATGTATTTGATGTATATATTGTAAATGATCATGGTGCAGAGCTAAAGGCCAAGGCCCCACCATTGATTGGTTATGCTATGTTTCGGATTGAAATTGTCGCCAATGGTATATCGGGGCATGCGACATACATATTATTTTTTGTCATCATGTACACATACATCTTTAATCAAATGAACCCAACCAGCTATGCTCACTGCAACCATGATGAAAAGGGGCATGATTTTCCCAAGGATAAAGCGGGGGGAGGGGGGAATTGTTAAACTTTGAACCATGGGGAAAACCCATGTGTCACCATTTTGTCTTATCCAACTACCACCATTAAAAGTTCTGCTGTTAGTTGGGGGCAGTTATGCCTGGGGAGTGGAGTGTGGCAGGACTGTGAGTCCTTGCCCACACGCACACTCCACCAGCAGATTGACCCTCATGTTGGCGAAGGAAACCACCACTGCCATCACTGCAGGCATACTCTCCACTCTAAAGACTATGCCATTCTCTCCATTATTGTTCATTCTCACGCAGAGGGATTCTTTTCCATTTCGATCTCACGCAGCCAGGAGAGAGATTTGTCTCAATGGTCATTCGCGTCTTCCACAGAGAGCAAGCTAGGGGTCGTTTGGTCACTTTCACCCACGATTTCCCTGTGAAGGGCAATTCATGTTTTTCTGTCATGTGTATGTTTTTCCTTACCAATTTGTGGTCTGTACATATGTTTTCCTTTTCCCAGTTGTGAACTTGGTTTTTCTTTCCATCCTCGGACTGTGTAAGTTCCCTAGTGACTTCATTGTTCAGAACGGGCTGTTGTTCTTTCCCCGCGTTTGTTGGCGGTGTTTGCTATGGTCTTCCTTACATTTTGGGTGCTGCTGTAGATTGTTTTGGGAGTCGTTTTGGCCAAGATAGGGCCAAGAACGACTCAAGATTTGTTTTCCTTGCCACAGCTGTGAATCGATTGTGCGACTGCGTGTATGCAGTGGTTGGTCTTCAAACTATTACGGAGTAGGGATGAGGGCTCGGTTTGCTTGATAAACCTGGTGTGTTGGAAACTACACAGAAAGGGATAGAGGGTTGGCATTCTTCTCCACAACCCATGAATAACACTGGAAGGGAAGTCAGGGCCTGAGGGACTATGTAGCAGAGAAGGGACTGATTCCTTATGTTGGGTGTGTGTGTGGGTGTCTTAGAAGTCAGGCTAGTTATGGTGTAGGTGTTCCTAGATCTGTGATGGGCTCACCAACTTAGCATTTAGCCTTTCCCAGCTCCTTGATGGCCTGATAAACCTGAACATGTTGGCTTAGATGTCTTGTTGATGCCCTGATAAACCCAACTGTGTTGGCATGGCTGTGTTTTGTTTATCCTTGGCTATGCGTAAGCCTGCTTGTTCCTTATTCCTTGGGGAATCATGCCCAGCTTGGGGGTGGCATCATTGATGAGAGATTTATGATCATGCTAGCCTATGGTTTGGTGGAACGTTGCAGCAATGTAGCTAGTTGCAGGGCGAGTTCTTCATAAGATAAGTAATCTCGTCTATTTTGCTCCTGCAATCATTTTACTATTAATGAATATGGTGAACATGTTGAATGCTTGTATGAATGTATGTTGCTTCCATTGTATATGATACATTATGCATCTTAGCATGTTTTATATTCTAGCATTTCAATCCTGATGCTGGTTTCCCGGATGGTTAATGCCATGGTAGCATCCTCTTTGTCGGCCAGAGGGTCAGGGATGCTATAGTGTGGTATCAGAGCTTGCAGGTTGCAACATGGGCCTCTACGGGCCATGATAGACCAGTTAGCAAAGGCATGTTGCCTTCTTCCTAGGAAGAAATCAGTGAATGACTAAAAAATTCACAAAATTTGTCTAAGTGTTTGAATTGTCGGTTCATCGAAACACTTAGTGGGAAGGACTTCTGATGTACCGGAGAGCTAGGCAGAAGCACACCCGACGGAGGACAGTTGGAAGAAAATTGCGGAAAATTTTTCTAGTTTTTCGTTGGCTGTTGACAGAACTTAGTGGATGTGGGAGCTGCAGTTTCGAAAAAGATCAGTCGAAGACTGCCGAAATGCCAGCTCAATGTAGTGGAAGAAATGCCTGTTATTGACCTTCGGTGAAATTTAGTTATTCAGACTGTCGATGCCGTCGGTGGAAAATAGTGGTTGGGTTTGCCAACACCGCAAAAGAACTTAGTTGTTTTTCAGTCTGCCATTGCGGCTGCCATGTGGACTAGCACTCCGATGATTAGAAGTCCGACCGTCGAATGCTGTAATGATCCCTGCTTCCAATTTCCGATATGCCACCATCAGAAAACATTAGTTGTTGGGTTTGCTAACACATAGCAGTTAGTGGTTTTGACCACCGACTAGTGTTATGTTCCATAGAAAGAAGAAGAGAAACATTTTTGAAAAATTTGTCTAAGTGTTGAAGACCATTGACGATCGATGAAAGATAGTGGTTTGGATCGCCGATACTTAGCCGATTGAGTGCCATCGTTGCAGAGGGCTAGACCACTGTGCTTTCAACGAGTAGGGCCTCCGACCGCCGACGCCGTAAAGAAATAAAGTTTAAAATTTTTTCTAAGGCCCAAAATCGTCAGCTATCGGAAGAAGATAGTGCTTCATGCATCCGTCTTTGCGGAAGCCTAGAGCACTAGTCTTCCGACGGGGAAAAGCTTTGACTGCCGATGTCGGTCAAAATCAATTCACTAATCGAAAAGCATTAGTAGATTGGGCCACCGATCAGAAGAAGATTGAAGATGATGAGTTTCCATTGTGGCTGCTAAACGAACTAACCCGTTGATGCTTTAGTATTCCACTCACCGATGCTGAGGTGTTAGTGGATTATGGAGCTGATAGAGTTAGCGGAAGATAGAGAAAGTTTTTTCTGACAGAAGAAGAAATTTTAAAAAATTGTCTAATTGTTGAGGGCATCGATGATCAGTGATGGTTAGCTGTTTGGATCGGCGGAAGTTAGTCATTCATGCACCCCTATTTCAGAAGAAGATCGAAGATGGGGGCCGCCGTTGTGGCTGCTGATGGAACTATTTCACCGACACATAGTTAATGCAATTGCCAATGAATAAGAATATGGAAGACCTAGTTAATGCAATTGCTGATGTATAGAAGATGGAAGAGCCGATGAATTCAAATTTTCTCTAAGGCACGAGATCATTGACCATTGGGAAATGTTAGTGGATTGGATCGCCAATCAAAAAAAGTTAAATGAAGGTGATCCTCCGTTGCAGCTGCTTAGTCGACTATCTCACTGACGAAATTGTCCTGTAGTTGTCAATGCCGAATCAGTAATGAACAGTAACCCCGGGTGGTGGCGACAAATGGTGGATGACCGGTGAAGGATAGGAGAAGTTTTCACCGATAGGAAAGAAAAGGATTGACAGAAAATAGTTGATTGGTTTTCCATTGTTGGGGACACCTAAAGGACTGAGAGTTCGATGCCATAGTGACATGACATTCCGATAAGGGGATTGTTGGCCTCCATTGCGGAATGATAGACCACTGCAGGCCCGATACACTGAAGGAATTAGACAAGAAACTCACCGATCGGAAGTCTAGATTTTTTCCTATGGAAACGGTAGGAAGATCACTTTCTACCATTGCGACTGCAAAAAGGACTATGCATCCGATGCACAATTGTTTTGCTCACCGATACAGATCGAAAATCTAGTTGTTTTGACCACCATAGAATCGGAAAAATTGCTGGGAAGAGATTTCAACACACTTTCCATGGTCACAGAGCTGAATATGAAATGGAGAAAATTTTGTGTTTTGACATAATTGTCGTTTTATAAAATTTCCAGAAGAAACGGTAAGTAGTTTTAATTTATGTTAATGTTATGCATCTAATAGTTTGCTACTAACACATTTGCAGAAATTTAGATAAATTCCAAGAGTAGTACTCCAGAGAGAACAGTGTTGTAAACCCAAAGCTGGTTCAGTCATGAGAAGCCATGATGGGTATGATGCTCAGGATTCTTACAAGCAAGCAAAAGATGCCATGGGAGAAAATGTCTGTAATGGAAATGATGACATTGAGTCCAATGGAAGGAGATTCCAAGAGACACCATTAGATGTTGCAGCCACCATGAGAAGCTTGATCAAATCCCAGGAAGAACAACATCAGTTCAATGTTGCAATGTTGCAGAGTTTGACAGACTTGGAAAGAAAGATAGACTCTAGACGAGGTACAGCAAGACCAGAAGGCAGTAAGAGTAGCACTAGGAGAAGGAGAAGGACTTCTAGTGAATCACCTGAATCTGAAGAATCCAATGGGGATTCCAGTTCTTCTTCTCATAAAAGAAAAAGAAAAAGACACCATAGATATCTCTCTCAAGATGAATTTAAGAAAGCTAAACCTCCTACATTTGATGGTGAGGTAAATACTGGACAAGAGTTTGAAGCTTGGCTTCTTGGAATAAAGAAGTACTTTCAAGTGCATGAATATTCAGGAAACATGAAGGAAAGAGTTTCCATATTCAATCTGAATGGAAAGGCATCCATTTGGTGGGAACACTTCAAGTAAGTAAAGAGGATCAATGAAAGGAGACTTAAGTGGAAACCGTTCAATAAGTATTTCAAGCAAAAATACCTCTCTGACAGATATTATGATGACAAGATTAAGGAGTTCCATGAGCTGAGATTGGGACAGCGAACCATGGAAGAATATGCAAACAAGTTTTTGGAGCTATTGAGGTATGTCCGGTACATAAGAGATGAAAAATTGAAGGTCTAGCATTTTCTGAGTGGATTGTCTCAGTCTTACAAAGATAGAATTGAGTTTTATGAACCTAGAACTCTTGAAGAAGCAATAAGGAAGGCTAAGTATTGTTATGATCAAAGCAAAGGTAAACCTGATTACCATAAGGAATGGAAGGACAAGAAGAATGAGAAGTTTGACCAAAGAAAGAAAGGTTTCAAACCTTCTAACTTCAGGAATCAGCAGAAGCATCCATCCCAAGCTGCAAGTAAACCAGTTGGAGTGACAGGAGAAAATCCTAAGGATCCACAACAGAATAGAGGACCACTCCAATGTTGGAAATTTGGAGGACCCCACATGCATAGAAATTGTCCACTGGAGAATGGGAGTGCAAGGCCAACTTATAACATTCAAGAAGCAGAAACAATGGGTCAATTAGCAAGGGTAGTCCCTAGGATTTATGCAGCACTGGAGGACTGCTAGGTAGATCACCAGTCAACTGTGGTTGAAGTAGCAGGTAAGATTGTTGAGCAATCTATTTCTATTTTGATTGAACCTAGTTCTACGCACAGTTACATTAATCCTAGAGTAGTGGAGATTTGTTCTTTTAAGAAAGTAAAGCATAGGAAGTCTTGGTTAGTTCAGCTAGCCACTGGAACTAAGAGAAAGGTTACTGAAATGGTAGAGAAATTTCCATTGGTCATGAATAGATTGGTCACTTGTGTAGATATGAATGTTCTATCGCTTGGTTCCTATGATGTTATCATTGGAATGGATTGGTTAGAATCTCACAGGGTGAAGCTTGACTATTACAGTAAGAATTTCGAATGCATGAATGAAGAAGGGAACCTAGTAGCTATGAAAGGTATTCCAAAGGTGATTTCAGTATGACATACTTTAGCAATGTAGTTAAAGAAGTTTTGTAGGAAGGGTTTCCAGTTGTATGCAGCTCAGATTTTGGAGGCAACAGATGATGAAACTCCGAGGTTGGAGGACTATCAAGTGTTATAAAAATTCAAAGATGTGTTTCTTGATGAGATTCCAGGACTTCCTCCAAAGAGAGACATTGATTTCACAATTGAACTTGTGCCAGGAGCAGCACCAGTGTCCAAGGCACCCTACAGGATGAGTACACCGGAGATGTTGGAGTTGAAGATGTAACTGCAAGAGTTGTTGGAAAAGAAGTATATCCGACCGAGTGTGTCTCCTTCGGGAGCACTAGTTCTGTTTGTAAAGAAGAAAGATGGTACACTCAGGTTATGTATTGATTACAGATAATTGAACAAGGTTACGGTGAAGAATAAATATCCTTTGCCTAGGATTGATGACCTCTTTGATCAAATGAGGGAAGCAAGGGTATTTTCTAAGATTGACTTGAGGTCTGGTTACCATCAGGTGAGAATCAAGGATGAAGACATCCATAAGATAGCCTTCAGGACAAGGTATGGGAATTATGAGTTTGTAGTGGTACCATTTGGTCTCACAAATGCACCAACTACATTTATGTGCCTTATGAATAGTGTCTTCAGCAGATATTTGGATAAGTTTGTTCTTGTTTTCCTTGATGACATTCTTGTTTATTCTAAGAATGAGGGAAAACATGAAGAGCGTTTGAGATTGACATTGAAATTGCTTAGGGAGCATCAATTGTATGTGAAACTAAGCAAGTGTGACTTCTATAGAGATAGAATTCAATATTTGGGTCACATTATATCAGAGGAGGGTATATCTGTGGACCCTGAAAATATTGAAGCCATTATGAATTGGCCTACTCCAAGAAATGTGACAGATGTAAGATCTTTTATGGGACTTGCAGGATACTATAGGAGATTCATTGAGGGATTATCGATAGTTGCACATTCCATCACTTCTTTGCAAAAGAAGGGGATGAAGTTCGAATGGACATCGAGGTGTGAAGAAAGCTTCCAGTAGTTGAAGAATATTCTCACTAGTGCATCTGTATTGAAAGTTGCAGATCTAGAGAAGGATTTTGTGGTGTGTACCAATGCATGCAGACAAGGGCTCGGGGGAGTCCTTATGCAGGACAACCATGTGATATGTTATGAGTCAAGAAAGCTAAAGGAGCATGAGAAGAACTATGCCACTCATGATCTAGAGCTTGCATCCATAGTACATGCTCTCAAGATGTGGAGGCATTACTTGATTGGTAGAATATTTGAGCTCAGAACAGACCATTGTGGTCTGAAGTATTTGCTTGATCAACCTACTCTGAATGCTAGGAAAGCGAGATGGCTAGAGTTTTTATGTGAGTTTGATTTTGAAATAAAGCACATAAAAGGGAAAGAGAATAAGGTAGTTGATGCACTCAGTAGGAAGGTGTAAGAAATGCATGTGGCATCTCTTAGTATTTTACAATTAGATTTGAGGCAGCAGATTGTTAATCATGTTGCTGGAGATGAATTGTATGAGCAGGTAAAAGACAAATTGCAATAGAAAAGTCTTGAGAAGAGGTATGAGGAATATAAATTAGAAGAAGATGGACTTCTCACTTATAAAGGAAGAATTTATATTCCAGATGTGGCATATTTGAGGAGAGTTATTATGGATGAAATCCATCAAACTCTGTACTCTGGTCACCCAGGATACCAAAAGACAATTGCTAGAGCTAGAAGGCAGTACTTTTGGCTAGGAATGAAAAATGATATGGCTGAGTACATTTCAAGGTGTATGAAATGTCAACAAGTAAAGGTTGAGAATCAACATCTAGCAGGTTTGTTGCAGTCCTTTCCAGTTCCAGAATAGAAATGGGAAGTTATTTCCATGGATTTCATTACAGGATTGGCAATGACTTGGAGACAAAATGATTCCATCATGGTTGTGGTGGACAGGTTGACAAAGGTAGCACATTTTATACTGGTTAAGTCTACGCATACGACTGATGACATTGCAAAGATTTTCATGAAGAAGATTTTCAAATTGCATGGATTATCGAAGGCAATAGTCTCTGACAGAGATGTCAGGTTCACTTCCAACTTTTGGAAGGGGTTGTTTGCAGATTTGGGTACAAAGCTAAACTTTAGCACTGCATACCATCCCCAGACAGATGGGAAGACAGGGAGAGTTAATCAGGTGCTTGAAGACATGCTTCGCATGTACGTGTTGGACAAACCAACCAAGTGGGAAGATTACTTGCACTTGGTAGAGTTTTTTTATAACAATGGACAACATACATCCTTGGGGATGAGTCCATATGAAGATTTGTATGGGAGAACGTGTAGGATACCTGTGACTAGGGATAATCCAGTGAACAAGATTGTGCTTGGACCAGAATTGCTCAGGGAAATGGAGCAAGAGGTTGTAAAGATTAGGAAGATTATGAAAGTAGCATAGGACATATAGAAAAGCTATGTAGATAAGCATAGGGTGAAGAGGGAGTTCAGTGTTGGGGTACATGTTTACCTCAGAGTGAGGGCAAAGAAGACTTCCTTGAAGCTTGGAAGTTGTGCCAAGTTGTCACCAAGATATTGTGGGTCGTTTGAAGTGCTTGAAAGAATAGGGCCAATTGCATCTAGACTTGCATTTCCTACTAGCGCTAGGGCTCATAATGTTTTTCATGTTTCTTTTCTTAAGAGATATGTACATGATCCTAACCATGTTATAAATTGAGATGTGATTCAGGTGGAACCCAAGGGAGAGTTCCGAATTGAGCCAATGCACATCCTCGATAGGAAGGTCATAATGCTCCGGAACCGGGCCATAGGGAAAGTAAAGGTGCAATGGGAGCACTACAGACCTGAAGAGGCTACATGGGAGGTAGAGGATGCCATGCGGTTGGCACATCCATTTTTGTTCAATTCTGCGGAACACTGAGGTGATACCAGTGAAGCATTTTGTTTAATTTTGTAAAGCACTGAGGACAGTGCTATTAAGGGGGAGGGGAATGTAACACCCTGGTTTTGAACCCGTTGCATTAGATGTATATGATGTATATATTGTAAATGATCATGGTGCAGAGCTAAAGGCCAAGGCCCCACCATTGATTGGTTATGCTATTTTCGGATTGAAATTGTTGCCAATACTATATCGGGGCATGTGGCATACATATTAAGTTTTGTCATCATGTACACATACATATTTAATCAAATGAACCCAACCAGATATGTTCACTGCAACCATGATGAAAAGGGGCATGATTTTCCCAAGGATAAAGGAGGGGGGGGGGATTGTTAAACTTTGAACCATGGGGAAAAGCCATGTGTCACCATTTTGTCTTATCCAACTACCACCATTAAAAAATTTGCTGTTAGTTGGGAGAAGTTATGACTGGGGAGTGGAGTGTGGCAGGACTATCAGTATTTTCCTAGATGCACTCTCCACTAGTGGATTGACCCTCACGTTGGCGAAGGAAACCACCACTGCCATCACTGCAGGAAAACTCTCCACTCTCAGGACTATGTCGTTCTCTCCATTGTTGTTCATTCTCACATAGAGGGATTCTTTTCTATTTTGATCTCACACAGCCAGGAGAGGGAGCTGTCTCAATGGTCATTCACGTATTCCATAGAGAGTAAGCTAGGGGCCGTTCGGTTACATTCACCCATGATTTCCCTATGAAGGGCCATTCGCATTTTTCTGTCATGTGTGTGTTTTTCCTTACCAATTTGTGGTCTGTACATATGTTTTCCTTTGCCCAGTTGTGAACTTGGTTTTTCTTTCCATCCTCGGACTATGTAAGTTCCCCGGTGACTTCATTGTTCAGAACAGGCCGCTATTATTTCCCCCCGTTTGTTGGCGGTGTTTGTTGTGGTCTTCTTTACATTTTGGGTGCTGCTTTAGATTGTTTTAGGAGTCGTTTTGACCATGATAGGGCCAAGAATGACTCAGGATTTGTTTTCCTTGCCACAGCTGTGAATCGCTTGTGTGACTGCGTGTATGCATTGGTTGGTCTTTGGACTGTTATGGAGTAGGGATGAGGGCTCGGTTTGCTTGATAAACCCGGTGTGTTGGAAACTAATCGAATAGGGTTAGAGGGCTGGATTTCTTCTCCACAACCCTTGAATAGCACTGAAAGGGAAGTCAGGGCCTGAGGGACTGTCTAGTAGAGAAGGGATTGATTCCTTGTGTTGGGTGTGTGTGGGTGTCTTAGAAGTCAGGCTAGTTCTGGTGTAGGTGTTCCTAGCTCTATGATGGGTTCATTAGCTTAGCATTTAACTTTTCCCAGCTCCTTGATGGCCTGATAAACCTGACCATGTTGGCTTGGTTGTATTGTTGATTCCCTGATAAACCCAACTGTGTTGGCTTGGCTATGTTTTGTGTATCCTTGGCTATGTGTAAGCCTGCTTGTTCCTTATTCGTTTGGGAATCATGCCCAGCTTGGGGGTGGCAGAATTGCTGAGAGATTTAGGAGCATGCTAGCCTATGGTTTGGTGGAACCTTGCAGTGACGTAGTTGGTTGCGGAGAAAGTTCTACATAAGATAAGTAATCTCGTCTATTTTACTCCTGCAATCATTTTACTGTTAATGAATACGGTGAACATGTTGAATGCTTGTATGAATGTATGTTTCTTCCACTATGTATGATACATTATGCATCTTAGCATGTTTTATGTTCTAGCATTTCAATTCTTATGTATGCACATGTTCATAGGGCTGGTTTCCTGGATGGTTAAGGCCATGGTAGCATCCTCTTCGCCGGTCAGAGGGTGGGGGATGCTACAATATCTCATAAAAATAGCATTTTTTAATTGTAATATGTATTGGGACAGGTATAAATAAAATACATTTATAAATATCTAGTAAAATTAGGGGTATTTTTTAATATCTCATAAACTAAGGAAGAATAACCTTTTTTTCATTAAGTCAATACCATGTGCAATAAAATAAGATACTAAAAAAATATCTTTTAAAGAAATTGGAATGCTCTTAAAACCATTTATTAAAGATAAACTATTTATTAAAAAAAACAAAGTCTCCTCGCAATGATGCTACAAGAATCTTTATGGCATAAATTCTCAAAGAAAACATTTACAAAAGATCAACAACTTAGGGAAAAAAATAAATGGTTATCTTTGGTCTTTTTTTATGCATCCAATGAAATGAGATGCTTGGAAAACCTTAAATTTTAGTATCCTTTTGTGTGAATTTTTCATGTTTGATTAGCAATTTTGTGAGTGTAATTGATCTATTTCTTGGGTTCAATTTCCACACTCCAAAACTCGTCGTAGATATTTTACCCAATACCACCCTAGAAGAAGAATGGTTTATGTACTTAAACAATTTTGAAAAAACTTGTTGTGATGTTGCCTTAGCAAATGAAGCACACAAACAATGAATGAAATCTCAATATGACATATATGTTCAACCCCGCTCTTTGCATGAAGGAGACCTGGTGCTGACCTATGACCAGAAGCACGATAAGTTGGTGGCTAGGAAACTAGAATCTATGTGGAATGGACCTTATATTATCAGTTGTGTTTTAGAGAAAGGAACATATGAGTTATTAGATTATGAGAGGATACCCTTGGGATATCCCTACAATGGGCTCTACCTCAAAAGATACTATGCCTAGGTCACCTAGCATAGTTGTCTTGTAAATATTGTTTATATAATGTTGTGTGTCTCTTTAAAAAGTGTGGCTTTTGTGTGGATATAAGATGTGTTTTTCACAACCCTACTTACATAAGTCCTATGTTTAATTGACAGATGACCACCTTTACTGATTTCATGGATGGTGCTAATCGTTACACCTTGAATCTTGCTTCAACATCTTGGGTGTTCTACTCTCTTATAGGTGATCTAGTGAGTTCAGGGAGTACTTGTTTGGTTCCATCCACCAACAATATTCCAAAGTATCATGCGGTTATTGGGTTGTTGATGGAATCCCTTGCTAATGATGTAAGAGAAATTAGGGTTTACTTAGACTTAGAATTGGTTGTTCATCAATTAAAATGAGCCTACACCATACAAAACCCCCTACTCCTTCATACATTCTAAATTTTTAGTATCTTAGAAGGCCTTTTGAGCAAATCTCTTATCAACACATTTTGATACATTTAAATGTTGTGGCAGATTCATTGGCAAACTTTGTCTTAGACTGGTATATTGCTCATAGTTAAGTTCANTATATATAAAGTAAAGTTGAGATACTAAAGCATCAAGCATTTAGAGCACCCGAAGTTTGAGACTTCCATAGTTTCAAAATACATATATGTAGGGAAAAAGATGAAGCTTCAAAGCTTTTAGTATAAATACAATACAAAAATATGGGAGACACTATGGGGTAATCCTTGTGCTTGTGATCATGATAGCACATCATGTCCTGAGCCACTCTATGGAGTAGCCTCTTGAAGCGTCCTGAAACCCCTTAAGTCTTGCAGTGGTAGCACCTAGGTAGATCATCAATGGAGATGTCTAGAATCCCCATAGTCAAATGATGTAGGTTCTCCTCCATCTCATCGAGCTCCTCATATGCCTCAATGTGATGGATCACCATCTATTGGATCACTCCTCTCCTCTCTATGGGCAAGGCTCCATCTAGATGGGAAGGCCCAACATTTGCACAAGACATTTTTGCACATCTCAGCATTACAACATAAAAATCAAATTTAAAATTAAAAATATTGAAAAAACATGGATAATGGTTTATTTCTTACCTCTCTCATGCCACTCATGTCCCTCTAGAATTGAAAGGTCAGGATCCTCATGGAAGTCAGTCCCCGCATAGGCATAGTCCTCTATCATCTAAAGTTGGCTCCTCAACCAACAGAAAAAGGTTGGCCCATAAGTAACTCTAGGGACTCCTCCACCACCATGGCAGGCCATGGCATCCACCCACCTACTCATCCATGGATCCTCTAGATCCACTATGCTCAGTGGAACCTGGGGTCTCATCAATGGGACCCTCTCTGGGAAGAAGTACACCACTATCGCCCCATATCAAAATTTCTTTAGCTCTCCCCTCCTGTATTTGGTCAGCTGATATTTTAAGCTAACCAAGAGACCCTTGCTCCAGTTGAATATAGTGGGAGCCATACACTCCCAGGCATAAAACATATTCACTTGGATGGTTAAATGAGATGAGCTAGTACATGTAACCTTCTCGATGGTAAAGGCCACAATCCTCAATGGTCTGTCTATGATGTGTTTGATGGGAATCTTCCCACCAACTACATGAGTCCCTATCAAGAAAGGGTCATCAATCAGGTCATCCGTAGATCCCTCACCACCTTGTAGTCCTATCACTGTCACTAGTCTTCCTTTACAAGATAGAACAGTCAAGTAATATATGTCTTCTACATCTATTGTCAGAGTGTGGATACCCACTAAAAAATGATGTTAGTTAGGATCCCACATCCGTATCATGTGCTCCAACAGTTGCACATAGGCTCCAATCTTTGGGATCCAGAAAAAATTGAGGAGCCCACACTCACGGATGGCCCTCAAAGTATCTGGATCGTTGCTTTCCTGGAGGTCATCCAACTCGCGTTGTCTCTCTTTCCATATGACCATACTTCCTCTATTTTTTCCTATAAAAAAATTCAAGCATATATTAGAAGCAAGTATAAACCATTTCAAGAAAGAAAGGCCACCTAAAAACTGACAGTGTATTTATTTTTTAAGACTCTAGGTCGCTGGTGCACTATCTATAGTAGAACAGAGCATCGACTCCTTTTCCCCTAGGTGATAGAGATCCTTAAGTTCCTTTTCCTATTTTGAGGGATGCACCAATGCATCTCCCAAAAGGGAAAAATGATCCATCCTGTATGCACTCTGCCCTTTGGGGATTAACCCAGAAACTCAAAAAAATGACCTTGAAAACAAGAAATGCACTAGTGAAAATGAAGGGATAAGGGTTAGCTATAACCTATTTTGAATGGTTCATGCAAAGGTGGTCAACAACTCCTGCATTCTACAACTAGAAATCAGCTCTTGTCCACCAATTTCTCTCTCACTATGGTAAAAAATTTCACAATGGTAAAAATTTCACTATTTACCCCTTTTTTATACCAAATTTGGTTTTATTTTGTAATATTAAAATCAAAATATTTTAATTTTAGGGTTTTTAACCATTTACTTTCTATAGTTTTTATATGAAATTGGTCCTAACTTGATTCTTAAGGATTCCAAGTCATATTTACGAAGCATTGTGGCTATGTTACAAGTTTTTTTTGTCTTTTTCACACTTTGGGATAAGATGAAAAAGTATCGAGTGTCGTTTATACCTTTGACATGCTCTTAAAAAAACTAGTGAAATGACATCAAGTATACCTTTTCTGCTTTTTCAGACTCATTAAAAGTGGTTTACGAAAAAGAGGACCTTTTATGGAGTCGCATTTAAGCTCTTTTTAGGCTCCTTAAAATGTGAAAAGATTGCCGAGTGAACTTGTCTTCTCCATGCTCGTAAAAGTACTTGAAGAGTCTTCTTTTTTACAGTAGTTTATCTCTTTTTTGGTTCGGATTGACTAATTATGAAAAAGGAATACTCTATTTGACTTCAACTAGAAGAGTTCTCTTGGGAATTATTTATACTTTTCGGGCCCTAGGGACTAAATCCTAGGAAAAAGGACCTTTAGGATTCTTCTTATGTCTTCATCCAAACTCTCTAAACATCAATGATACTAAGTTAGCTTTTAATGGACTCATTAAATTAAAGACTGAGAGACCCTCCTTTGGGAACGATCCTCTCCTTTCTCAAGTTCATAAAATATATGAGAATGGACTCATCTTTTGATGAGCTACAACGAGTGTTTGTTACCCTCTTTGAACTCGTAAAAAATAAAAGGAGGTAGTCATCCTTCGAGATGGGGAAATTAAGGGAAAGAGGAATATCTTTTCAATTGTATCAATGACAACTCACAATCCACCTTTGAACATGGCACCTATTTTCATTTTCATTTCTGAACAATTGGGTATTCATCTTGTCTCCGAGTCGATCCACTTTCGTGAGTCACCTAACTCCTTTAAGTAAATTCAAAGAATGCATCATCATATCCTTGCATTACAACTAGATTCCATCTCATCAAGTCAATGTTTCCAAGTCATTTGTAGTGCCACAATTTGTTCAATGATGATTTCCCTCACACTTATTAATAGTTTACATCAATGACTAGTTAACAGTGGTTTCTACCATGTTCAACCTCGAGACATTTATCCACATAGCTAGAATCGTATTGTTTGGAATTAGAATGAATAACCTGAGTGGTTAGGTAGTCATCTTCTTAATTTCCTATGCTTAGGCTGCAATGGAAGATTATTTGGAGTCATAACATGGATCCACATTGTATGATTGGTGGTTGTGTCCAGTATTGAGTTCGGATGACATGGATCTATAGTGTATTATTTGTAGCCATGTTCCTCTTTATACATCATTTATCATGGATATATAGTGTATTTTTGGTAGCCATGACATAGTCATCTTCATGGATTTGCTATGTATTCATCCACAGCCATGATTGAGTTAGAAAAATGAGTTACTGGTCTTATGTTAGTTGTGAGCACATCTTTCTTTGCCTCTGATACCATATTGATATATAACAAAGTATTTTACCTATAAAATCCTTCTAGATTCATACTTTGGGGGGAATTATTTTGCACCTAAAATACCCATTAATGCCTCAGCACCCTTCAGAGAACTTGGTCAGGGATTCTTATGGATGTTTCTTCCCACTCTTGAGTAGGATGACACTTTTTCCCCCTTATGACAGGGCACCGAGGCTTGTTGTCTCTTGACATGAGGCATTGCTAGTGCCTTTTCCCTGTTCACAAGAAGTGCATTTTCCTTTACCCTCTGTGCAAAAAGCGTTGACAGAGTTAAAATTGGAAAAAAGGAATTTTCAAGAAGCTTCCATACGAAATCCCTCATGGACGTGGTTCCTATCAGCTAGGGAGAGGTGTAATTCGACCTCCTCACCCATAGGTATTGTCCTATATCCCTTTCCTAAAGAATATCATCTCATACGAACCTTCGTTGGCCTATAAAAGATTCCTTCATGGACTATGTGAGGGGAGAATAATAATAACATCATTATGCTATTGGATTGAAGTCTGGTATCGAGGCCAAGTAGAGTGATTTTGTGTGCAAAGGGTTTTTTGTGAGTGTGGAGTGTTGTGAGTGTGTTGTAAGACCATTGTGGAAGACAAAGCTATCAACATCAAGGCTTTGGTTGTAGCTTTACCTTCTTATTTGATTAATACAAAAGTGTTCCCCTTTCCCATATTTGATTTGTGTTAATATCATCCAATTATTATTATATTCCTTGATCACTAATATGGATTTCTAATCTATTTGTTTACTCTCATATTTTTGTCTTTTCTTCCTAATGCTTCCTTGCAGGTATTGTAGATCACATGAAGAGCAATGGAATGAAAACTAGAGCTTCGATATCTGGGGCATAAAAGTAATTTTATTAAAGTAAATTAACCATCTAGGGAAAGGATATACTACTGTGGGGTTTTGTTCTATACTTGTACCATATAGGGTAGAGGAACAAGCGATGTCCGCACCAGCTGTAGAATTCCTACAAACCAAAGGGTGAATTGTTGTCACAGAAAATGGTTGTTCTATGACAGTTCTTTTAAAACTATCTACATCCAAAAAACTTGACATGAGATGCTTGTAGTTGTGACATACGCGATTTCTGTTGAACACATAGTTACTATGGGTTGCTTCTTCGAATCTCATGATACAAATCCTTTACCAAAATGAAATTTGCACCCAAATGTGATTTCCTTGTTATCTGTGCTTCCTCCATTGTCACTATCTATGTATCCAATGAGTTTAAAATTGTTTGAAATTGAATACATTATGCCAAGATCCTTTGTGCCACTTACATACACAAGAATCCTTTTACCTACTTTCCAATGAGAGTTTTTTTTGTGACTCCATGAATCTTGAGATAAGACTTACTCCATACATGATGTCTGGACTTGTCGCTTTTAAATACATAAGGCTGCTAACAAGCCTTTTAAACGATGTAGGATCTATAGTCGATCCATCATCATCCTTGCTCAATTTTAAACTTGTTATTACTGGTGTTGGGGTTGTCTTACAATTAGACATATTTAATCTTTTTAAAACTACACTTGCATACATAGACCCTGATATAAAAATACCCCTTTCTAACTACTGGACTTCAATGCCCATAAAAAAATTCATAAGCCTCAAATCATTCATTTCAAATTCACTTTCCATGACTCTCCTAAATTATTTTATGAATAAATCACTGATAAATACTAAATCATCTGCATACAGGAAGACAATTTACATGTTACCTTACTCATTCACTTTGGTGTACATCATTGGTTCACTTTCATTTCTATGAAATCCATTTTCAATTAGATAGGAATTAATGCAACTGTACCAAGCTCTCGGAGCTTACTTCAAACCATAGAGTGCCTTTTTCAACCTGTACACTTTGTTCTCTTGTCCTGGAACTTCATAGCCTTGTGGTTTTTCCACATATACTTCTTCATCTAGATATCCATTAAAAAATGTCAATTTAACATCCATTTGATAAACATGCCATTTGTTTTGTGTAGCGATGGCCAAAACTGTTCTGACTGTATCCATGTGTGCAACAGGTGAAAAGGTTTCAGTGAAATATAGACCGGGATGTTGTGTGAAACCTCTTGTGACCATTCTTTCCTTGTGCTTCTACACATTGCCATTAGCATATTGTTTTGTTTTGTAAATCCATTTAACCGTGATTACATCTTTGTATTTTGGTACATCAACTAGTTACCATGTTTATTTTTTATAAATGCATTCTATTTCTTCATCCTTTTCTTGTGCCCATACTTCATCTTTGACAACTTTCTCAAATGTCAATGGATCATCAATTTTAGAAGATAATGCAAAGAGAGAGAATGAATTTGGTGTACTAGCTGCTTCATATATCTCACACATACTTATTTTCTTTACTGGATCTGTCAATGTCGACCTCGATGAATTACTTGATGAATTCTATTGTCCCCTTGGTGTGCTTGTCAAAATAGCTTGAGTTGCGAATTGTGTTGAAGTTCCTAGTCCTGAACCATGTCGCATTGTCATGGGAGTCGATGGTGCTGCGACTAGTTGAATTACATGTGGTGTTTCAACCACTTCCTCTGTCATGTCATCATGCTCAACATTCAACACAATCTTGACATTATTTTTGATAGTTCCATCCCATGATTCATTCTCAACAAATTGAATGTTGCGATTGATGATTAGTTTCCTTGCGACGGGATCATACAACTTGTATGCTTTTGTGTCTTCATAGTATCCAAAAAAACAAATTTCTCTCCCTTTTTGTCTAATTCATTTCACAGGTCGTCTAGAACATGAGCATATGCAACACAACCAAAAAATTTAAAATCAAAAACACTATGATTCATACATGTTCATGCTTCTTGAGGAACCTTGTTCTTCACACTCTTTGTCAAGAACCGATTTATAATATATTGTAATTCCCTTGAATTAATAATTATTATTAATTCTGCTAGAATGATACTTTATTTATTATTTGATTATTTGATTATTTGATTATTTTTTACAGAAGAGTCAAGAATAAAACATTTTGTAATAAAAACATTTTTATTTAATAAAATATGGTGAAGGGGGGACAAAAATGGATATAGTTGTTGAAGAGTGTTTGTTGACCCACAAGAGGAAAAGATAAGTGGCAGAATCCACAGAGTGAGAACTCAAGATGCAAGAGGCATCATCCCCAAAAACCAGTTCACAACTCCTAGTTTAGTGCTAAAGAGCAGGAGGCTCATAAATGACGGGGATTAAAATATGTGAAATCAAGATATGGTGCATCGAAGGATTTTTCTCTTCTGGTTTAGTGAAAAATCTTGGGGGTTCTGGAGCAAGTAACCTGGCTTCTCTAGGAGTTGGTTGGGAGGAACAGGTTCTCCACTTTGTTTTTCCCAGTGTTGGTGCCAGGTTCATACTTTATGTCTTTAAATGCTGTAGAATATGTTTAATAATGTATATGAAGTAGATTATTGTAAATTTTAGTTTGTTTCAATTAGATTATTGATGTTATACTTGCAACATGTACCTAATAGAATGAAACTATCTATTCCTAATTTTGTATAGCGTATTCCTATATTCAACTATATAGTTCCTCGTTGTACCATTTCCCTAAATATTTCTTAATATGCATTTACTGAATTTAAATTGTCACTACTACATTTTGACCAAAAATCCGACGGCCGTCATGTCGGATTTTCGACACTTTTCTGTCGCATGTACGACACTTTGAATTTTTTTTAAGCGTCGAAAACTTGTCGTCGATTAGTCGACACTTAAATAACCGTCGCTTAAGCGACACCTATGTAACCATTGCTTAAATGTCAAGTGTCGCTTAAGCGACAGAATATTTTCGACGGTAGAAAAAAAAATTTAAAAAAGCCTTCATAACCGTCGCTTAAGCGACGAATATCAACGTACGGCGTCGGATATGCGACACCTACAACCGTCGGATAAGCGACGGAGATCCAAAAAGGCGTCGGAAAAGCGACGGTTAGTTAATATTTAAAAAAAAAACTACATAAAAGCTTGAAAAAACGTCGGACAAGCGACGGATATAACCATTTACCATCGCTTAAGCAACAAGTAGAACCGTCGCTTAAGCGACGCTTGTTAAAATTTAAAAAAAAAAAATTTAAAATTCATTGAAAACATGAAAATACAGATTGGAGGACAGGTGCGGGAATCAATCTCTTTTCTTCTCCGCTCTCTCTGCTATCTAGCTCTATAGCTATTAAGGGGCAGATACCAAAAAGGTTTTCTCTGCTTGGCAAGATGACTGGCGGTAATCCATTTCCTTTCTTTTCTGCTCTCTCTGCAGATCACTTTGTGTATCTTCCTATATCTCCACAGCAGCGGAAGGGAATGACTGGGTTTTTTTATCGTTCATTCTATATCTCGACAACAGCTGTAGGTAATCTCCGTAATCATAGCCAACACCAATTAGCATAGATCATCTAGCCAGGTTGGTAATGAAGAGAACAATGAGGGGCGGATTAGTTTACATACTCTTCTTCTAGATCGTTCTTTCTCTCCTTGGTAGCCAGCCAGACATAGAATCCTTCCTTCTGACCAGACCCATTAGCTTGACTTATGACCATACCTGTGCGTGACAAGCAATACCCATGATGAAGAGCGAGGAAGAATAGAGAGGGATGAATCTGTAACCATTCCCTGCTTCCATCAACCAATAAATAGTTACAATCCAGTTAATCTCCATGGCTCTCTGCTCATTCAATTTGAGACATTAAAAAATTAAAAGTTGTCAATCAAGATTAACATGGGGATATGAATGAAATATGACCAAAGGTTGACAATGCCAAGGGTAATAAGAGAATCTGCATGTCTCTGATAGATGTGGGATAAGTAATGTAAGCCAAAGGCATATTGATGTGTCAGACCTGCAATGACTTCATAATCTCAGGCTCTTTTCCATCACTTCGCTCAAGTGCTTCCTGTGCTTGAAGCTCCATAGATTCATGCATCAGTTGACTTAAGAAAGTCACATCATCAGACATGACACCAAGCCCCCTTAAAAGCTTGGAACCCAACTGCAAACTTGTCTGCCAGTAATGCACATATGCAATAAAAATAAGCTCTTTAATCCCAACTGTATATGTTGTTGACTTAGCTGAAACTAAGTAACAAATGAATTACAGAATAGAAGAAATGAGAGCACAATGGTACATAAAAGCTAATACCTCTGCATTCTCCAAAATGACATCTGTTGCACCTGCCTTTTTTAGTTCTAAAAGATGTCCAAGATCCTGTGCTCTTGCATAGATTGGAACCTGTGGAAAAGAGATTCATGAGTTTTTCCCAATACCCACAAACACCACTATATAGGATTTCTAGGACTGATCCAAATACAAGCAATGGATTTCTAGGACTGATATTGTATTGGAAGATTGGATTATAATCATTGTGTGTTTTTTTTCATTGTTGCAAATTTATAGTAATAATGAGAGTTCCAACAGACAATCATAATTGTTCCGAAATTGCCAAAAGAAATGGAAGAGTGGGTTGCCACAATAAGACAAAAGTTAAAGGTAGCCCAAGACTGACAAAAGAGTTGTGCATACAAGAATAGAATCAGGGAGAATTCAATTTTTTAGATCAAGTAGTTTTGAGGTTGAGGTTAAAACTTAAACCCAAGAAAAACTTGCCGATGATGGTGAATTGTGCCATGTTGGTTCCCACTGCCCAGATATTGAAATCAATTGAAATTCTAGAGAGAATAATGCTTGATGCATATAGACTTGCATTGCCAAGAAATATTAGAGCACATAATGTTTTTCAGGTTTCTTTGCTGGAGAAATGTCTGCATAATCCTAATCACATGCTTGATTGGACCATGATTCAGGTGGAACTAGATGGAGAGCTCAAAATTAACTTTAAGCCCTTATGCATCCTCAATAAGAAGATGACTGTACTATGAA
>LPNX010420793.1:11086-21328 GCA_001517045.1 Pseudotsuga menziesii | reverse complement strand
TTGAGTCAATTCTGGGTCATCTCTATAGGGAAAATGAAAAGCTGTTTAAATAGGAGCAGCCTTTAATAACCCTGGAAAATAATAGCCCTGTTTATTGAAGAACCCTATTGCAAAAAGAATAGCCTAAATGAGGAGCCCTGGTTAATGATATCCACCGGTAGGTTAGATACCTGCCCTTCTCGCTTCGCGCCATCCTCCCCGCCCATGTGCAGTAGCACCAATCCACTCTCCAAGATCTTTAGCATTTGCAAGTGAAGTGGAAAGCACGGCAATAATACGGATACGATTTTCAATTTAAAACTAGGCGTCGGATATGCGACGGTTAGTTAAAATGAGAGCTTCCCTTCAAGAAAAAATCGCTATGCTTTGATAAAAAGTATTGTGCTTGGATGTAAAGCATTTAGCATAAGCGTCGGATATGCGACGGTTATGGGAATATCCGTCGCTTAACCGACGGTTAGGAGAATATCCGTCGCTTAAGCGACGCTAGTGGTTACATTTACAAAAAAAAAAATTAACTTTGTGATTTTTGGTAGGTTTAAAAAGAGAAATCCACACGCCGTCGGAAGTAACCGTCGGATTTTGGATCGAAATGTAGTAGTGTGTCGAATGAATCTTTGATTCTCGTCTATAGTATAGACCTTCATTAATCAATATAAGCAAATGGAATCCTTTTACATAGTTTTCATCCAAATTTCCTACACAAATTTATAGTATCAGATTATAATATATTATTTTATAGATATGTAGTATTTAGTATATTTATAGGCATAGATATTTTAAATAATATTAATCATGTTATAACTCGTAAGATGTAAGTTAAAGTATTATAATTGAATAAGATCTATATAGAAAAAACAATGTTGCGATCTTAAGTACTTGCATAGAAATACTTTAAATCAAACTATACAGAACCCTTAATTTACCTTGGGTATCCTTACAATTAACCCGTAATTACATTAATGTTCCATTCACCGAAGAAATAAAATTAATGCTAAATTAATATCTAACAATCATTATAATCAAATCATGGATGCAATATTACAAACAAATCCCATCAAATCGTAAGATCAAGAATCAATTACATACTAAACAATTTACGGAGATCGTGAGATCCCTTCACCTCATAAGTAATTAATGAAACTATAGAGTAGTGAGAGAAAACACAAGGATTTAAGATCCTTTTGTTAAAAATATTAAAGCTTTCACATGGTAGTATCAATACCAAATCTCAACCTTACTTCAAGATATCACAGACGTTAAGGGGTGAGTTAATAAACATAACTAACACCGTTCTAACATAACTAACACAAATAATAAGAAATTCAATGAAGAAGATGATGATAAACTTAAAAAGGAAGTCATTTTCTATCTTGGTGAACGATTCATGTTGATATGTATCTTGTGGGTGGAAGTAGGGTTAGTAAATGGAGCACTTGGGACAATTCAAGACATCATCTTCTCTGAAGGATGTAAACCACCACAATTACCAATGTACACTACAATATTTTTTTATAACTACATTGGTATACCATGGGACATTAGATATCTTAATATTGTACCAATAACACCTACTTCTATAGGCAATCACAAACAAATCCCATTGTTTGAGGATTGAGCTCTCACAATACACAAGTCACAAGGATTGACTTTGGAAAATGTAACAATTGATATTGGTAATTTAGGGAGGAAAGGTTCAACTTTCACAACAATTTGATGCATTAAGTCGATCGATGGTTTATGGATATCACCACCATTTACATTTGAAAGGGATGTAAAGATTGGTAGCATGTACACTACAATCATGAAAAAAGAAGGACAACATTTGCAATCTATTTCAAGAGAACCATGACAACTATGAAACAATTGGCTGAGTTAATTATCTTACCATAAAAAACATATTTGTTTGCATGTTTCATTATTACTACAATTCAAGTCTGCCTGGTTGTATTTCATTCCCTCATAACAAGTATGGATTGCAAGACACCTAAATAGATGATAAATACATAATATTTTAACTATATTCACCTAAGGTTGTTTTATACAATTATGGAAAAAATGCAAGATAATATATTGAAATCGTAATATGCTTAGTATTTAGACCACTTCTCACATTTTTTATTTATTTAAAGATCATATGTAAATGTTTATCAAGCATTTTCCTTGAGAATTAAACGTCTTTATCAATTCAATGTGAATGGAACAATGAAATTTGCGATATAACCATTACAAAAGATTATTACAATCATTATGTATGTATACTTATCTCAAAATTTCAAGTCATTCCCATGACTTTTCAACATTCTTTATAACTATTACAATTCTATCAACAGTTATCAATTTCTTCCTACATACTTATAATAAATATTAAAAAGACATATTATTTAGTGCGCACGTTGAAATGTGCAATTTTCAACATTTTTGCTTCAATTGTAACAATGATTGATTGTAAAACACATACTTATTTGTTAAGTTTTCTTATTAGCATCATTTTAGAAAAGAAAATGAACTATTGGCATGATTTTGGTCATAATTATTTCAGTTATCTTTGTAAGATAATCAGATATGGGTTTGCTTCTTATACGTATTTTGATATGATTTTTTTCTTTTTATTTATAATCTATGAATATGATTAATAAACATAAAATTTAAATGTATATTATAAATATATTAAAAAGCATAAATTTTAAATGTGTATTAGACAAATCCATTTTTACATTTAATAAAAGTACATTTAGATTTTTTTATGAATTTTATACTATTAAAAACTTCCCTCTTTCAGATAAATATTTCCCAGTGTCAGAAGTTAAGGGACATGTGCTAAACCAATTGGTAAGGCCCTCCTTGCACATCCATCATTGTATTTTACACTAACAAAGGACATGCCAATCACTTGAACAACAAAAAATATAAATGCCAATGCAATTTCCAAATGAATTTTGTCTTTGAGGTAGATATATTCCAATGTCACGATTTTATGGACGTCACCTCAACAATAAAAATTATTAGTACTATAAATTTAACCATTAAATCAGTCCTTTCATTCAAATAGCCATGTATAAATGTTAGAATTCAAGAGACATGTGGTAAACAAACTGGTGAGACCTACCGTGCACATCCATTATTGGATACCATACTGGAAAATCATATATTGATCAGGTCTACAACTGAAATTTTGAGTATAAATGCGACTCATAAACAAGTTTTATTTTTTAAATAGCTGTGTCTAAATGTCAAAAACCAAAAGGAATATGCTAAAGTATTTGTTGGTACCCTCTGTGCAAATACATTATTAGGTGAGATTAATAGAGGATATGACAATGATTTGAATACATAAAACAATGATCGTATGTGTAACAATTGTATAGGTTATTCGCTTTACATTTTTGTAATTTTTGTATCATTGAATTATTATTAAGATGTTCTACTTTTATTTGCAATGTCACATTTCCTCCATTGTTCTTGAGAGTATTATTTAATTATTATGATGTTGAAATTCATGATACAATATATGTTTTTTTTCCAGAAGCTTCACCTTAAATACAAACAAAAATGGATGTTAAAAAATTCAACCACCATCCAACTTTGTGCAGTAAACATCTCATAGATGAGCAAGGTTGAGGCGTTCGTTCCAAATCAATGTTCTCCATCCTAGGAAAGGAAACTTTTCTAAGGCCAAAATTCAAGAAGAGATAGAGAAAAAAATCAATGTCACTAACACAAATCAATATGTATTTATGGTTTTCATACATATGGCCAATTATCATCAGGTTTTGGTTTGATATATGACAAGATGGAAGATGTAATTAAATATGAACCTATCCATAGGTTGCTTAAGAATTGAATTCCTGATTTTGGTTGTAATACCAAGCATCATACTGAAAACAATAAAAGAAAATATGTGCTCTCATGCCAATGAAAAGGAAATTGCCTTGACCCGTAGTTTTCATCCTCTATGAAGGAAGAAACACTTTAAAGTATATTTTGTTCATTTTCGCGACATTGTATTTATTTCACAGTATTTAAACATGCAATTATATATATGTCCTAAATATATTTTATAAGTTGTAGTTCATTTTTCAATTTTATTTCATTCATAAATGATTGATTGTCAAATTGTACTTTATTTGTAATTAGTTTAAAGAGTTTTCAATGTTTATTTAAATGATTTTTTTCAAAAGTCTTAAATCATTATGTTGATAACAACTATGTATTTTTAATGATATTTTTAGTTATTTGAAAATGGATCCCAACGTCTGGAGTTTACTACCAATGGAGATCCTAGAAATTATACTCGTATGGGTTCCCTTTTCAACATTGATTCATTTTCTATCAATTTCTAAACATTGTGAAGAACTATTGTCAAGACCACATTTTGTTAATGCATGGGAAAAGAACCATACAACAAAAACTGGTTTTTTGGTTCAATTATGGGGACACTATCAAAGTTGTATCATTTATAAATTTATTAATTGTGTAAGACATACATCTCTATTTCATGTCACTTATCCAAAGTATAGATATAAGATTGAATGTACAGTAGGTTCATTCATTTTTCTCTTGAAATATTGTCCACTACTAGGCCATAAGGACTATTCCATTGTAAATCCATTCATAAATTTTTTTATCATTATCGGCATCATTGATATAGGAATCCATGGTTTATTTTCGCTCCTGAGGGAACACCAGTCAACAAAAGAAAGGCCCAGATATTTGTATGTCATCAACACAATGAATACTGTTATAAATTCTTTATATATAGCAGTATGAAAAGAGTTTGGAGAGAAACCATTAGTGTTTATGGAGAGCCCATTGCTCCTAAAGATGGATTTTGTTATAAAGGTAAAATATATTGGCTACATTTTAGAATAGTTTCCAAGAAAGATGCCTTGTATGTGTACAAAATGTACTCATTAAACATGAAATTAATTAACTTGAGTGTCCATTCAATTTACATAGGGCGTAGGAAATTATCTGTGTCTCAACATGCACTGCAACCAATTGATATGTATTTTGAATGATGGTTCTACAAGTAAATTAAAACAAGATAAATTACGATCAGGTAAATTAAAAGAAGTTTTTAAACTAACTTCATTTAGTGTACAACATTGTTTTAAGAAGTGTGTGTGCAATTATCAACACATTAGCGCATTTGAATTTCTTGTGAGCATTATATTTATCTATTGCAATGAAAACCGCAAATTTTAACTTTCAAGAATCCATAGTTTTGTCAATAACTCATCTATAATAGAAATGTTTTCTTATATATTGACATTGGTACTATCTATATTATATTAACAATTGATCACATTCACTTTTACATAAAAATCAGAGTTAAATATGTATCTAAAATTGCTTATGGGTGTGTGCAACAAGATGATGGACCTTTTAGCACTTATGCCCTAAAGGTAGTTTTTAAGGCTTGAGGTCCATGAACAAGGGATAAAAACTACAAATAGGATCTTTGTATGTGATATTATGAATCTAAGAGAGAATATGCAGTGCAATAGAATTCTTTTAGTACTAGGAACATATCAGTAGACATGTTTGAGGGAAGAAACCTAGTCCTTAGGCCCTATAGGAATCCTATAGACATATAGGGATAAGAACAACACCTTGAAGAAACCCACATGACCTCTTAAGGTTATATTTAACCTTTAAGTTGGGATATGTCCATGATTAGGAGTCTTTTAGAATTAGATATGGAGGATAAGGTGTTAATCATGTTTGGTATAGAAAGATTTAATTTTAGGTTGTAAACCATCTTTTAGGGCTCAAGGTTCATGAATGACACCTTGAATCACCACA
The DNA here is from genome assembly GCA_001517045.1 of Pseudotsuga menziesii. Lineage (NCBI taxonomy): Eukaryota > Viridiplantae > Streptophyta > Pinopsida > Pinales > Pinaceae > Pseudotsuga > Pseudotsuga menziesii. The sequence continues at coordinate 15,520 of LPNX010420793.1, read as the reverse complement.
TATGACTTTTCAAGTTGATGTTTTTCATTTGAAAGGGGATATGGGAACCATTAGGAGTTTCTAAGTACTATGCATGTGTCTTGGGACCTTAGACATAATAAGGGGAGGAAACCTAGGCCTTATCCCCTAAAAGATGCTTCTAGTCATATAGATCCAAGAATGATCTATTGAAAATCCCCAAGATAGCCTTCCATGATATTATTTACCTTGAAATGGGGATACTAGTTTTATTAGAACATTTTTATCACTAATTATATATATTATCCCCCTTTACATGGGTGGGGGGAAACACTGGGTCCTTAGGCCTTAAAGGAAGTTGTTAACCTTTTAGGGCCAAAATTGATGCCTCCAACCACCACACATGATATTGAAAATTGAATCCTTTGAATCTTAACGGGGATATGCATGACATCATCATTTTTTAGAAATAGGTATGCATCTCAAGGCCATGGACATAGTCAATGGAGGAAAATATGGCCTTAGGACATAACTAAATCTTCTAGGCATCCAGACCTAGGAAGGATTCCTTAAAAAATCACACATGGAGTCTCATAGGTATATTTGGACTATGAAATGGATGTTATTGTAATTAAGTGGTAATGAGAAGTAGGTATGGGACCTCTGAGACATGATTAAGGGAATATGCTCGTGCCTTAGGCCATAAAGGAATATTGAGGCACCCATTTTAATGAATAATTACTTGAATCACCACACATGAACTACTCAAGGTATGCTTGGTCTCCAAGAAAATATACAAATTCCTTTAATAGGTTTTGAGCATTAGAGATGGGTATTAAGGCCTCAATATGGTCAAGGGAGGAAATCCAAGACTCAATCCGTAAAGAATCTTTCTAGAATCTATGTCTATTCATGTCCCTTACTCACTAGAACTTTATTTCTTACTCACTATCCCTCCATTCTTTTGTATTTCCAATATATCTCTCGATCGCTATGTATGTGTAAGTGTGTCTTTCTGCCCTCTCTCTCTGACAACCTCCATCTATATATGTGTGTGTGTGTCTTTCTGTCCTCTCTCTCTGACAACCTCCATCTATATATGTGTGTGTGTGTGTGTTTGTTTCCCTCCCCGACATCCCCCTCTCTCATAACCTCTCACCACCTTATTTATACCTCCCTCACTATCCCTCTCTACATCAATATCTCTCTATCACCCCCCTTCCCCCTCTCTTGTTTTTTCTCTCACCTCCCTCTATTAGTTTTTCAACATTTAAGCTAGCATTATGTTAGGATCTTTTCACTGAGAGAATAACAAGCACAGCAATAACATAAGCACATCACAAGAGACAAGAGACACAAAGAGTTTTGATCGGGGAAACCATAAATGGAGAAAACCCCACAACTTCCTCTAAGATAGTATCACCACAAGATGTGAAACCCCAAAACAGTAAGATGCACTCCCAGCAGCAGTAGTCTTCTTCTTCTGTCTAGCCACAGTATTTCCTTCTCCAATAGTGCACCACACTTGAGAGAGCAAGTGATGTATTTCACAAGTGATAAATAGAGACACTCTCACTCTCTATTTATATTCATCTATTCACTTGAATTGCATTTTCACACGTAGGCTCAACCTAACAATTACTACTCGAGCCTACACCTTAATTAGTGTATAACAACTCAAGTGCCCCGAAACTGTGGGGACTTACCTAGTAACTTGATATGACTTGTTTACATTATTAATCTTCCTGATCAGAACATCGGGGTATGATCACATGACTCAAATACATAATAGAAACATCCCAGAATAAACATTGGGTTACAATACATAAGATACATAGAAGAATACATTCCGAATTTACATATACATCAGCACTCCCTCTTAACTAGGAAGGTATTCTTTTGACACAATTTTCAGCACTGGTCTTCTTCTCTGTATCAACTGGACCATCTTCATATTCAAGTCATCTTCATCTTCAAGTCATCTGGATCTGGATCATCTCTCGATCTGGATCATCATGGAACTGGATCTGGATCATCACTCGATCTGGATCATCATCACTAGAATGGATCTGGATCATCTCTCGATCTGGATCATCACTGCTGGATCTGGATCATCACTCGATCTGGATCTCTCAGAGTCATCATAACTGGATCTGTATCATAGCTCGATCTGGATCATCTCTGATCATCATCATGTGTGTACTATCTCATCATAGGAAGTTCTACAGAACCAACCCTTTTTCATGCAGGTTGTAGGCCTAGCCACCAGGTAGGTCTTCGCCCAGCACTTACATCTAACCTGCTCGTCAGAAAGGCACACCTAGCACTCACATTTGATCATGTAGTAAACTACAATCACATCAGAAAGGCCTAGCACTCACATTCACTAGTATGGTAGGCACATCAACTACCATCTATGAAATGGCTCTGCACTTACATCTAACCTACTCGTCAGAAGGGCACCACATCCATCAAGGCTGGAACCACGTCCGCCACAATGATGAAAGACCCCTATTCTTTTAACCCAGGATGGAACCACATCCACCACAATGATGAAAGAACCCTATTATTTTCACCCAGGCTGGAACCTCGTCCGCCACAATTATGAAATATTTCTGCACTTACATCTGACCTACTCGTCAGAAGGGCATGCACTCACATCTGACCTAGTAGGAACTGAATCCTACACCCTCGTCAAAATGGCCCCCAGTCCTAGACTGAGCTACTTGGTAACTGACCAGGTGCCTCCACTCTCCCGGAGAGTGGCAGTTGCCCTTACATCTGTCCTACTCGACAAAATGGCCAGCACTCACATCTGACATGGAAGGAACCAATCCTCTCACCATGACAGAATGGCTCAGCCCTTACATCTGACCTGCTCGTCAGAATGTCTTTGGATCTCTAGCACTCATATCTAACATGGAAGGAACTGAATCCTCTCACCATGACAAAATGGTTCAGCCCTTACATCTGACCTGCTCATCAGAATGGCTTTGGGACTCATCACTTTCCCTAGGAGGAAGACTCGATCTGGAGAACACCAAGTCTCTCTCTGAAGTACTCGAACTTCATCCTAGCCAATGGATTTGTCAATACAAAACTACATTTTGAACAAAAATCCGATGGCTATCATGTTGGATTTTCGACACTTCCCTGTCGCATGAATGACACTTTGATTTTTTTTTAACCGTCGAAAACTTTTCGTCGATGATCCGACACCTAGGTAACCATCGCTTAAGCAACACCTAAGCAACCGTCGGTTAAATTTACAGTGTCGGTTAAGCAACAGAATTTCTTCGAGAGTACTGAAATTTTTTAATAAAATAACTCTTCATTCCGTCGGTAAAGCGATAGAATTTCTGTCGGATAAGTGACGGATATGAACTATAACTGTCGGAAAAGTGACATTTAGCAACGTCGATTAAGCGACAGATAGAAACTATAACTATCGAAAAAGTGCCATTTAGCAATGTCGATTAAGCGACGGATAGGGATATTGAGCGTCGGTTAAGCGACGTTTATGAATGTTTTTAAAAAATAAAATCGCCTACAGAAGCGTCGGTTAAGCGACGTCTGTAGGCGTTTTCTTTTTTTTAAAATCATTTATCAATAAGGCACATGAGCCCTGCCATCAATGTGTAAGTTGGCTTGGTCATTTCCTGCATTCGAGCCTCGAAGTTGGCTATATCAATCCCTTGAATATGGATCTCAATTGGTACAGGATGCACACCAGGTGGAAAATTGAAAAGCCCATGTGCAGTAGCTAGAGAGCAGAGAGATGGGATATAAAAATCTAGGAATTTTGTCTTCTAGGCATTATATCCATTCCCCCCATCAAATGATGGAAATTCCATATATATAGTGTTCAATTTGCATATGTAATAACTAAATATGAAACTACTTGGTGTAAACATTAAAGAGATTCGAAACTAAATGCTATGATTATGTAAATGGCATATTTGTTAATTATAAATTTTAACACATAGTTACGCCTCGGGAGGACATTCACAATTACAAGGAATCAAATTTAAATGTCAATAGTTATAATGTTGATACTTCTAGAGTAAGCAATGATAGTTTATATCTAGAATACCATCGATATTCTTCATTGTGTGCACCCTAATCCTTTAAATCTGAATTATTCCTAGATGGAATCAATTCTCTATTGCATTAATTCCATCCTCAGATGCCATGAGGTCACTATTGATTTGTTAAAATCCCTCACGCCTCCTTATTTCATGATGATAATAATTATTCCTTCTAGCTTAAAACATCTAGTTTATGTAAGGATCTTGTTAACATCATGCTTCAAAACTATGAAGCATTTAAGTAATTGCTATAGCGAAAACCTAAATTCATTATATAAGTAAGAAATGACTAAGAAATACAAACCAATATACCTTATAGAGTTTCAGTATTTAAGTATTTGGCAAGGTTAGAGTTTTTCAATATCATAATGGATTTTAATGAGGATAA
>LPNX010420783.1:51920-64430 GCA_001517045.1 Pseudotsuga menziesii | reverse complement strand
TCTCTCAAGCCACCCACATCCCTCCTCTCATCCATTCATTCCTCCATTGAGCCATAGCTCCTCCATAGCCAAGAGAGAGAGAGAGGTGCTTCTTCCAGCCAAGCCATGGTGGCCCATTGCACCAAAGAGAAGGTATACCATTGTTTGCTTATGTATTTGTTTTAGTAGCTTAGTTGTTTTTTGACCCATATTTGCTTGTAGGTTTGTTTATTAATTTGTTGTGTAGGTTTTTTGTTCCTAATAGTTGTTTGTAGGTAGCTAGATTTAAGCCCTAACCTTGTTTGCGGAGGGGCTTCTGGCCGTTTCTTGTCTTTCAACTCTTTCTTGCTTTCTGTTCATTTGTTTTCTACATTTCCATACAGGAACCTACCCTTCCATCCTATAGACGGAAGGGATCCATTCCCACCTTGTAGCAAGGGATAAATCCCTGCTATAGAACTGGTGACCATACTAGGTCGATCCCACAGGATCCCTGGGTCTGTTTTTCAAATTTCAAGTTTTATTTCAGTTTGTGCCCTAGGTTAAAATTTATTTTCAATTCTAGTTTAAATCCTATTTATTTTCAGTTTCTGTTGTTTTCGAAGCCTCTGCAAGGAAAATACGAGTCCATTTGGCCACAGTACAGGTTACTGTCGAAAGGATCTGACTCAGGATAAAAAAAAACCCCAATCCATAGTAGGTCGCACTTATCGGGCCTAAACTAGGGACCAGGTCACTCATTTAGGCCTCATAGGTGCGACCAGGTCACCCTTTTTCTCCCGAAAGGTGTGACTTCCTTCAGAAAGACAAACAACTTCTTTCTGTGAAATATGTGCGACCCCCTCACCTGTTTCTGGAAAAATTTGGCTACCCCCTTGCCACATTTGACCCAAAACGTGCGACCTGTCGCTTAGAAGTTGATTTTCAATAACTATGGACTGTTAGTGTAGCTCAGCCGCCTCTGTCCAGCACACTTGTTGAATTCTGTTTCTATTTTAGTTTACTGCAATTTCATTCACAGAATTAAGTGTAAGTTAAAAAAAAAATTATGGGTTAATGAATCTAACCTAACTAAAACTGACCTAAAATCAAGAATCTTGCTTACCCTTCCTCCTCTACCTAGTCATCACCCTTCCGGGTATTCTAGGATAAGATGAAGGGAACAGCTCATATAGTAATAGGCCCTTCAGCCAATATTGTTCAAAACCATTAAAAACAGATGACTTGGAAGGTAGAGGGGGTAGAGAAGGAGGGCTTCTCACGGTGCTAAGCATCCTCCCTATGGACCAACCTTGCATATGGGAGGTGACCTGTGGATATACATATGGGATTAGTCCCATTGTGTTGAGAGCCCAGCACCTTCTCCTGGTTGAAGAAGAATATAGGTGTAAGGTAGTCACCTAGTTAGGCTATCACAATTCAAGGTAAAAAATGGTATCTGTCTACAACATTTTTGTTTATTTACTTCTTTCATTTACAATGATATGGACTCTATGACATAAGTCCATGAATGCCTTAACCATGAGAAGTACTTGGGCTCAGCCCAGAAACTCATTGTGAGGAGTACCACAGGAACCCCAAAGTAGCTGACCGCTGAGAGGAATTGCCAAGAGAAATAGGCAACGACCCCTATCGATTGAGTAGAAATGCCCATGAGGAAAAAGCCAAGCACTATCTTCTGGCAGTCTTGGTGGATGAGTGACCACCTCTAGACAATAGGAATCCATTGAAACCGGGGTCCAAAAAATCATTCCCACCAGTTTGATACATAAATCTAACACAATTTATCCCTCATGCTCTTCCCCACGCCTAAGAGGTGAACCACCACAATTCAGGACATTAAACCGTCATCGGCGAGACCATTCTCAACGACCTCTCACACCATCAGAAGGCCACACAGTGTCTGATTCAGATTCAGACCCATATCAGTCTGAACCAGACCTGCACACTGCACCATCAAGCCCCATGGCTGGTGCCAACCCGGATCCATTTTTTGGCATAGCCATAGCTAGTGGGCCAATGTCCACACCACAAACTGTCACTAACAACCCTGCAGGTGGCCCCAAAATAGTCATGCAAACTATCATCAGTCAACTACCACCACCCATAGTGACCACTCAAGCTGTCCCACCTGCAACTAATGGGGGCAGTGGCCCTTCCACATACACTTCCCCTCCTGTCACACATGGGGGCAGTGGCCCTTCCACCTACACTGCCCCTCTTATTATACATGGGGGCAATGGGCCTTCCACCCACACTATCCTTCCCACCACACTTGGGGGCACTAGCCCATCTACAATGGTGCCACAAGTACCCCCAACTATGCAGGTGCATTATGCACCTGCAAACCCAACCACCATTGCCACCCCATCTCACATTAACTTGGCATCAAACCCACCCTTCATGACTCATCTCAACTTGCTTGATTTGGCTCTATTGACAAATTACCCCATCCACCATCAAACTATTTGGCCTCCCATGCCAACCAAGCTGCCATCAGACATTCCCAAGTTTGAAGGCAAGGCAGGGGAGTTCCCCCAAAACCACATCATGATGTTCCATCTATGGTTCTCATCAAACAACATCATAGACAATTCCATCAGGCTAAGGCTATTCCAACACACCCTCACAAGTGTTGCAACCAAATGGCACATTGAGCTACCACAAGCCAAGTACCCAGATTTCAACTCCCTAGATTTCATGTTCCTACAATATTTCCAACTCCCCATCAAATATGACGAAGGGGTGGAGATCTTGTTGTCTTGCCACTAGAAAAATTTGACCCATATAACTGACCAAATCCATAAGTGGTGGCAACACCATAGTCTGTGTAGGATCCAACACGATGACAGGATATTCCAAGATTCGTTCCTCAAGACCTTGCTCCCACCTATAGCAAATGACGTTGCATCTGAAAGTCCCCCATCCGAAGAGGACACCATCTTGAAAGCCCAGTAGTTTGATCTGATCTATGTGCAGTCTGGGTACCTTTACACCATCATCCTAGATGCTCCCCGTGCATGCACCTCCTACCACGATGCACCGGGGGCATCCCATGCTGCAGATGGAATCATAGGCTCGGTCTCCCAACAGCCACACCATCATCTGACACCACCTGTAGTACCACCACAACCAAGCAACACTACTAGTGTTTCCTTCCAAAATCAAACTCTAGACTATGCAAGAATGATCTCCCAGTCCGGAGCAACAATGTATTACGTACAACCTATGCCACCGCAGCAAGCTCAGGCCATGGCTTGGCCAACATAGCAATATGTGGGGCAAATGCCCACATTTGTGGCACCACCATCCACACAAATCTACTATGCACTACCAGTGCAAGAAGTTCAAGCCCCTTCCCCTGCTCCACCTGATCTGTTGGTACAAATGTTTGCACAACAAAACCATCACAACCATCCCACCCCCAACAATCAACAAGGTAAAGCTAGAAATAATCGACCCCAGAACCAAGGCAACAACCAACCATAGGGAGGCGGTCAACAACCAAACCCTCCCAACAATGCCACGACAAACTAGCTAGCCAAAAACCACCCACGACCAAATGCACCAAGACGCAATGCCCCGTTTCACATAAACCAATCATGCACACTCTGTGAGGTCTATCGGCACTACACATTCGAATGTCCCCTCATGGGTCATGCTAAGCAGGCCATTCAGAATGAAGCCCAACAGGCCTCCAACACTATGAACCAAGCCCAACCCAACTCGACACCACAAGGACCTCCTCTTATGGTGCTTCAAAACCCATTACCAGTCCAAGGACTGGTGGAAACCGCACCACCTCCCCAACCCAATCCCAACGCTCTGGGGGCACCTCCCATGGCAGAAATAGGTGTCCACCACTTGCTAGATATGACGACTGAAGAGGTCAACCTACAGACTAGACGAAATCAGTACAGAACCAACACTGAACCCACTGACACATCAACAACATCTACATCCAAATCGGTTAATGCACCTCTTCAGTTACCCCCTTTCCCGCACCCCCCCATACACCGAGTTGCCATTAATGCCACGGCTAGAGCTGCTGTCAACTACAGCATTGTGGATGATTTGGCCCAAATTCCAACCGCCATGTCTGCTCTTGAGGTACTCAAAACATGCCCAACACAACGAAAATCCTTACTAGCCACCCTTGGGGCCATAGACCCCTCCAACTCCAAGTTGATCAAATTCGACAAGGAGAATGGAGAACCACACATGCCATCTATCCAGAATCTAATTGTGCACTGGTGCATAGTAGATGAGGGGGCATCTACATGCGTTATGTCTACCCTAGTCTGGCAAAAACTTGGATCCCCAATCCTGCAACCATCCTCCACAACTCTGCAGGCTTATGATGGCAATCCCACTAAAGCCCAAGGAATCCTCCCCCATGTCCCCATCACATTATCCGAGAAGATAGTTCTGATTGACATAGAGGTTTTCAACACTCAATTGGACTATAACCTCCTCCTCGGATGAAGTTATATGTACGCCATGAGAGCGGTCACATCAACTATCTTCCATCTCATGATGTTCCCCCATTAAGGGAAGATCGTGATAGTTGATAAACTCACTTATCATGATCCACAAGGGTTAACGGCACCTACCAACATTATCCCTACCATTGACACCATTGATCCACAAGGGATGACCATGCACGCCAATGTTGTCCCTGCGGTCAAGACCATGGTTGACAACATACTAGCCTCCCCATTGTTGAATGTGGGCCTTGGTTTTTTTACCGATACCACCACGACAGCTCCTTCCCCTTAGTATCACCACTACCAATGCCAAATGAGACTGTGGACTTTTGCATGGTCTCATCCAGCACCACTGCACCCATACCCCAACTGTAACCACAACACCCTCTGCAGCCACAACACCAACAACAACCGCCACATCATCCGCAGCCGCAACATTATATGTAGCCACAATTAAAACCTCACCCCCACATACAACCATCAGGGAGTTATCTGGGCTCTTCTCAAGTCCATACGATTCCCTTCCTTTTTCCCCCGCCTAGTGTCTTGAGAAAGCCAGTAAATATGGCCACCCTAGGCCTACCCAACTTTACATTGGGAATTCTCGTGTGGTATCTTGATCCACCAACTAAACCACCAATGCCCCAGGTGGTCTTAAGCCTCGTACAACCCATTGCAGTCAAGTCTCATCCTCCACTCGGCTCGCAAAAACTAACCACCACACTCGCACCCGCACTGCCCCACCCAAAAAGGGCTAGGTGCAAGAATGCGAAAGCTACCGCAGAGCCTTGACAAATCCCGCCTTGCATCGTCTGCGAAGAATAGGGTCATCCGACTCAGAACTACCCTGAGATTCCAATTATTCGCGCACATTTGGATTCCATGGATACAACTGGAAAACTCCCCATGGTTGAAGTTCCAACACCGCCAATAGTGAGAAACAAGGCATTGAGAACAAACCATGCTTGCTCCCTTTTCAAATTGTATGGACACTATTCTCACCACTTTCAAGACTTTCCCGAATTCTGAATCACTTTAGTAGAACTTCATCAACATTCCCTTGAATCTGAGATCACCCTGATCGAAGAAGTTCACACACCACCTCCTTCTTCGGACACCATGTCCATTTACATGATGTCCAGTTTAACTGACCCTAACGTCTCCACCACCAATGACGATCCATCAGACCTATTGCTTCATTGCTTCTGTAATGATGAGGAGATACTTGAAGCCCTAACCACCCCAAAATACCCATGGGATGACATGCACCATCACTCGTTCTTCCTCCCTGAAGAACTTGTGTCGTAGTCTCACCAGTTTTTTGTGGAAACCAGGGATTTCATTCATGGGAAATTCAATTGGTTCAAAAACCCCATTCCAGCACCAGATGCCTTTGAAGAAGGGAACATGGCCAACATCTCTCCAACCATCAAAATCAACATCTCAACCAATCCTGAGATTTGTTGAAGAAATCATGTTGGGGGCATCTTGCTCCCCGAAAGAGGTCGTTGCCTACAAAGCTCTCTTCCAAGAATTCAGTGACATCTTTGCTTGGTCTTACACTAAAATTCCTGGGTTGGATCCATCAATCGTGGAACACCATATCAACACTTGGCCTGCTATGGCCCCTGTACACCAAAAGCAACGGTCCATCCATCCTTCCAAAGTGGCATCGGATATGAGGCCTTCTCCTTCATGGATGGATTTTCTGGATATAACCAAATCCATATCCAGAAAGAAGACCGTTACAAGATGACATTTACAACCTCGTGGGGCACATTCGCATATAGAGTCATGCCCTTTGGCCTGAAAAATGCTGGAGCCACCTTTCGGTGCCCCATGACATATTGTTTTCGTGACCTCAGCCACATCATGTTGGTTTTTCTGGACAACCTCATTGCATGGTCGCAGGAGCAAACACAACACATACATGACCCGCAGCAAGTCTTCCTATGATGTCACAAGTACAAAATCCACTTGAACCCTTTCAAGTGTGTTTTCCATGTCCCAATGGGTCGTCTCCTAGGGTTCATCATGTCACACAAAGGAATGATCGTTGATCCCCTGAAAGTCCAAACGACTTTCCCTCTAACGTCACCCCTTTGAGTGACGACAATACAACTTTTAATATAGTCTTTCTCCTTTTTTGTTTTACACATTTTTCAAAAGTGAGTCTCATGTATCGCTTTCCCTTCATTGCTCCAGATGGATCACACCTCAAATCGGTATATGGGATTTGCTGATGGAGAAAGAAGATGGTCTCCAAACCTTGCCTTGGATGCATGGGTCATCTACTCCCCATCACACGAGTTGATCCATATCGATGGAATATGCGTGGGCAGTACGACCAACAACTAGGCTGAGTGCGATGGTGTCAATGGCCTCTTGGCTACCACTCTTCAGTTAGGCATTCACCATATCGATGTCTTCTTAGACTCCCCACTACTTGTTTCTCAGTTAAACAACTACTATTGGGTAAGTGATCTCTGCCTCTTTAGAAAATTCCTGCGCACTAAATAGATGGTCAAAGCATTTGAGTGCATTACATTCACACATGTTCCCAGAACCTCAATAGTGTAGCAGATCAAATGGCTAATGACATTCTAAACTGGCACATTCATAATCACATATAGGAAACATACAACCATAACATCATGCATAATCACATTTAAAAACACACACACAAGTGTAATAATACATCATCTAGGCATTGCATTCCACATCATCATAAAAAAGACTCACATATATAAAACAATAAAAACACATCCACGTGCATCAAAAATATATATATATAGATAAGTCGCATGTCCAAAATATGTCCAGTACAAAATGAGAAGCCACATATGCTTTCTCAATAGGATATACATAGTGACACAAAAACTCCTAAGTGCACCAACGCACTAGGGGCAGCCCCACTAGGATACTAATCTGACTCATACTCATCATCTGACTCAGTATCATCATCTTCCTCAAAAGACTCATCCTCTACAGGAAGATCACCTCTCGCTGCTCGACGAATGTGCTCATAGGCCATAGCCATCCTCCTCATCATAGTAGTCCACTCCGAAGGAAAACTATGAATAGAATCAATCATATCACTACTCATATGCTACTAGCCATCATCAGAGACCCTAGTATCAAGCCACTCTAGATGCAGTAGCAGTCCATCCATCTCCCACCGTCGCCTGTGAGGGTTCCCAGCAGGAACCGCCGCAAGAGCTATGGTAACCACCCGCCTCCGATGCCCGGGTGGTGGGTGGGGACCAATATCTGCATACAAAAATAAGGACACCATTAGTCCACACATATCAACATACAACTATCAACCAGCTCAACTACACTATTTATAAATATGAACATCAAAACATCACACATACATACCAGCTGGTCCCCATGCCTCGCCGAGAGGTCAGGGCATCTCGAGGTCCCCATGATAGTTCATACCCGCATATGGGTACTCCTCAATCACCACTGGAAGCTGATGCCATTGATCTAATAGCTCCTTGGTAAAGAAGCATCCCACTCTGCCTCCACCCTCTCGTATCATCATCTGACACCACCGATACATCTGTGGCTCCCGTTGACCACTATCCTACACAGCCCGGTGTGGATGTAGTGTAGGTACTTTCTCAAAAAAGAAAGCACATAGAAATGAGCCAAAACAAAATCCTGCTCCAAATGACTTCGACTTGTTCAGCTGACTCCGAACAGCCTGAAGATGCATCTGAGCCCACCCATAATACGCACCTCCCATTGCACGCTCTACTAGATGAAGCTGCCCTCCAGATATCTTGTGGCTCCCCGTGGAACCCAAGATACACATCAGTAATGTCACCACCGCTCATGTCAACAGATCCTCGATGTCACACATTAGGATATAGGAGCCACGCACATATTCCATAGCGTAAGAGTGCTGATCGCATAGCTCCACCAATGTCTCCCCCTGAGACAACACTGGTGCCAAGTCACCAACAACTTCCAACATAGGGAGCCCAGTTAGGAAGTATACATCCACTAGCATGATCTAAATCCGCTGGCCCTAGAAGAGGAAGACCTCCTCCTCAACATCCTAAAAGCTCACTAGCGTATGCAGCAGCAAACATAAGCTCTTCATGAGGGGTATCCTCATGACTTTAGTAAACCACAACGGTCCAGTGTATCACGCACATTCCTTTCTCATAATGACACCTCCCAGAGGTCTTTATAGTCTCTCTCCCACCACTTAATCTCAGCCATCCTACACAAGCAGAAAATAGATGTCAGCCACTGCTCTCATAAAAAAACATCACCCAGAGGCCAAGTCGCATCTGTTTGGGAAAAATGAGCGACCAGGTCACTAAAAAATGCCCCATAGGTGTGACCAGGTCTCTCTTTTTCCTTTGAAAGGTGTGACTTGGCTCCATGAAACCCCAACAGGATCATGGAGGACCTCCGGGTGACCAAATGCAGAATGTAAACCACCAAAAAGAAGAGATTTGATGGGAGCTCTTACCTGCAAGTCATGGAACTTGAAACCACCGGTCAAAATAGGAGAAATCAGAAAATGAAAATTTAGGGCCCACCTCTCCAACTCCACAGTGAAAAGTGACAAGACACCTCACAAAGTGGTCCCCGCCCTTATATAGGCCCTATTTGACCTAATTTTTCCTGTTCGACATAACAAGACCATACGGAGTCCGTTTGAGACGTCATTCATGCCACTGGTTTCAGAATTCTGTCCTCTCTCTTCTTATGAGACCATTGTCTCATGTTTAACAAACAAATTTTGGGACCGCTTCTCAAAAGTCACCTCGAGTTACGAGCCACAGCATGGCAATACAAGTGTCTGCAGACCTGTACTTGTATCACTCTTGCCTAACACTACTTATTCAGGTTTTTTTTCCACCGCCCGTTAACAAACATCTTTTTTATTTGTTGTAACATAGTCATTTGCTTCTCCCACCACACCTTACGTGGACGTCCAAACCATTGTCTGAAAAATAAATTATTTCTTTTTTTGCATCTATTTGGCATATAACTACTTCCAGACTTGCACTCACATCACATGTAGTCAATTCCACCCACTACAACTCACACATAGCTCTCCTGACCTCTGTTTGAGATCCACCTCGGTTTGCGTGCCTCTGCTACACCAACTCGTGTGCCTCTTCCTCAATCTATCCCATGCATGTATTGGTATGTTTGAGAGCCACCTGCTCCATCCATACTGCATGGATGACCTTTGGACCACTGTCCACCGTCCTGACATGGGGCACCGCCTGTGCCACTGCAATCGGCTAACCACATTGGAGTTTCGTTTAAGCTGTTTTCTGACTCCTAAAAAAAATGAAAAGATAGCCGAGCATAGCTGCTTCCTTTCCCACTCGTTAAAGTATAGGAAAGGGCGTCTACATCATCACATTTATCTCCTTTTGCGGACTATGTAGACCATTCAATGAAACGGAAGACCTTGGCATATTCAAGCCAAGACCATTCCCCTCTTCATACTTTTATGCTTTCTCGGGTAGAGGGGCCACACTTTACCGAAAAAGCTCACCACGGGTTGTCGTTAAGCTCTTTTCTATCCTTCTCATCAAGAAAATATTATCAAGCAAACTTGGTTTTGTTCATGCTCATAAAAGTATCTGAATGACTGTCCAGTCAGTATAGGTTTAACCTTTTCCGGCCGTATTGGACTACCAATGGTAAAGAAGTCTCTCATCCTCTACAAGATGGGAGAGCTCTCCTATGTATACTTTTATCCTTTTTCTGGAACATGAGACTACCAACGAAAAAGAGCCCCCATTGGAGTCTTCTTCATGCTTTCAGACTCTCTAAAATTTAAAGCACTATCGAGCATTTACGTTCTTGGGCTTGCCAAAAATCCACGAGATCGTACCAAAATGGTGTCTCTAGACACCACCCCACAAAAAATAGTTTGGAAGCATTCCCCCTTCGGGTTGCCTTTGTTCAAAGTACTCTACAATGTGTCTTCCTTGGATCCAATCAATATCAAAAGTGTCCACCTCCCCCAAGTATTTCCCATCTGCAATGACATTCCCGGTATTACAGCTATGATCTCATTCCCATGAGTTAGTTTCATTTGCTGCGTAGTCTGCCTTGCTGTCATACTCTGAAAAAAGGAAGTTTGAGTCTACTACACTCCCCTGTTCAACTCTTCCCCCCCCCCAATTCAGTGGGTCAGTCCACAGATTGTCTCACATCTTTTGGTTATCTCCCTCACGCCTCTCGTCAAGGAAACACCATTGCATTGACTTGGGATGGGTCTCCCTCTGTCGATGACAACACACATATTCTAGAGGATAGACCCAGAGGTCCCTATATCTTGGTTTCACTAACCTCATTGATGAGTTCCTTGGACCACTCGAGAGGATTCCTTACTGCCTCTTAGGATGGTTGTTTCTCACGTGCTCGACTCCAGCTACATCATCGCACCGTTGAGATTCATACAGGGTATTGGTCCATGCAGTATTTGGTCAAAGACCCCGGATGTCACTTGACTCTAGCACATTGATGAGTCTATTTGAGGGACCTAAACAGGTTATGTCACCTGTGATTTCTGGGTTGTGTTTGAGACAATGTTTAAAATCCACAGTAGTGCTTCTATATAGATTTATGATTGATGTAGCATACTTGTACCACAGAGACTCTGACATTCCATCAGTGAGTCCATACAACTATGTACCATTCTAGATCCAGCATCCCATCAGTCATGAAGATATAGCATTCCATGAGAATTCCATAGGTCCAATGTAGTAGTTCTTCAGATCAGTGGTGTATTCATCCTCTAAATGAGGCAACCATTATTGTATCATCGGTTTTATATGATCGGTTCTTGTATTCTAGAGCATAGATCACATTATTATTTTGACATTGTTACGAGCATGGGGATGCCTACCTCATCCATATACATGTCACACATTATTTGTATCTCACCCATGGATGTGAACCATATTAATACAAAAACCAAAAGCCACCATGCCCCAGCCCTAGAAGCACCACCTCTCCACAGCAAATCCTATGATGTTTATTGGCCATACGATGAGCTCCTACCGTCACACATCAGGGGGCAATCTGTTAACCCAAACAATCCCTCACTTAGCTCTACATGGCCTACACCACCAAAGGACACCTATGCATGACCTTCGTATCACTCCATTATACCCCCACACCCTCAAAAAGGCTTAAAAATAAGTAAAAGGGATTAGAAACCAAAAAACGGAGCCTAAATAACTCTCCTAGGGGCTAAAGCCTCCAAAAAGGAGCTAAAACCCCTCAAAGGAGCCTAAAACCCTAAAAGGAGCTAATTTAGGGTGAAAGGGGCTAAAATCCAAAAAAGGGCCTAAAGCCCTGACCAAGGGCTTAGAACCCTAAAAATGCTATAAAAGGAGGGGTGGAGGTCACTCTCAACTCAACTCTTCCCTTGCATACTGTTATGATACCCGTGGATGCCTTGAGACCCTTTGTCTCTCAAGCCACCCACATCCCTCCTCTCATCCATTCATTCCTCCATTAAGCCATAGCTCCTCCATAGCTAAGAGAGAGAGAGAGTTGCTTCTTCCAGCCAGGGCATGGTGGCCCATTGCACCAAAGAGAAGTTATACCATTGTTTTCTTATGTATTTTTTTTAGTAGCTTAGTTGTTTTCTGACCCATATTTGCTTGCAGGTTTGTTTCTTAATTTCTTGTGCAGGTTTTTAGTTTCTAATAGTTCTTTGCAGGTAGCTGGAGTTAAGCCCTAACCTTGTTTGCAGAGGGGCTTCTAGCCATTTCTTGTCTTTCAACTCTTTCTTGCTTTCTGTTCATTTCTTTTCTACATTTCCATACAGGAACCTACCCTTTCGTCCTATAGATGGAAGCGATCCATTTCTGCCCTATAGCAAGGGAGAAATCCCTGCTACAATGCTCTGGCTATTGTTTTAGATATTCACAAATCGTTTCTACCTAATTTAATGCATAATTCATCTAGTTGGTGCTCTGTGTTAATGGACAATCATCATTTCTTCCTTATCACCAGAACAAAAACATATTGACCATAACCGAAG
>LPNX010420783.1:17874-46335 GCA_001517045.1 Pseudotsuga menziesii | reverse complement strand
TTCCAACTTCTTGGAATCATTTCCAAGGTGTGGATGAATTGGTGAACCCATTCTTGTCGCAGATATTCTTTCCAAACAATGTGACAATGCTTAGTATTTTTTGCAGGATCTATCAATCCTATACATTTTTTATCAGCACAACTGATCTCTTCTCTAAATCTGATCTCCATTAGCCTCCTACATTGTGTCCATTCGAATATGTAGACTGTTTATGTGTACCCTAACATCTAGCAGACGTAGGTTTCAGCACATAGTCCAAAGCGGAAAATCACTGTGATTATGTGACCTTTTCTTTGAATTCTTCCAAGAAGGATGTAAGATTAGGAAATCCTTCATATGTAGGGAGCGCTCTAGGTTCATCTCCTACCCTCAACCAACTCTTTTAATTCTTGTACATCTTCGCATGGAGACTTCATGTATCCTGTTCTGTCAATTCTCCAAAGCATCACTTGAGTCAGATGTGCATGAAATTACACTCCACCAACACAGGTTTCCATCAGCTATGGGATTGATATAGTCTTCCTTTGAATACATAATGTTGTACAACTGGTCTAGATAATTTTCTTTCCCTTCGCTATGAACAGGCTCGACATATCACTACCCTTCAAGAGGATCAATGGGCACAACCACTCTTATTTCAGAATCTTCGAAAGACAAGATCATTTTCTTGAATTTTATGATAGTTTGGTTGTCTATTTCCCAATCAATTCCTAGAAGCACAGGATATGGGTTTGTGCCATCAACAATGTCAATGACCTCAAAGTCGGTATATGTTCTCAACCTTTCGACTTCTACTAGTACTTGAGATAGTCTACCGATTGGTAGAACCTTTGACTGGTTTTCAAGTCGTAGCTAAATAGGAGACCAATCTAGTCATGGCTTGTTCATTCTCTCACATGTATGTATTCTCAATATATTGACATTTGAGCCCAGGTCTAGTATGATATAGTCCATATCATAATCTCCTATTTGTGTAGTCATTCGTAGTTCTCATCTTGTCTTCAATTTTCTCCCAATATGATTGAATTTTTCTTCAGGTTGTAGGTCTTCTGTGGTTTCTTTTGAGTGTTTTCAATTCTACGACAACATCTTTATCATGGATTAGTGTTAAACACTTTTGAAAATTTCTTTAAGCTTCCTAACCTTTTTAATGGGAAGTCTTCTGATTAGTTGTTCAAATCATTTGGGCATAGCTCTGACTTGTCAATATGTATACGAAGGATTGGGATCGGTGAATTCTTGTCTCACATCTAGGAATACTTCTTTCTCTTGTTGGACATTTAGTGGAGCCTTCTTTTTTGCTGTAGGTCACACCTGTGGGTGTCCTTGCGGTGTATTTTGGCCTGCTCCCATTGCAGCACCTCCTCTTGTGAATATAGCAAGGTTGGGTTGTCTTGGTTTGGCAAAAATAATTTGAATATTCAAATTATGGTTTGGATTCGTATTTTTCACTAGGTTGGGGTTAACGACAGTTCTATCCTTCCATTTCATAATAAGTTGTGGGAACTGTTCGATAGTGTGACCAAATGATTTACAATATGTACAAATTTTCGCAGGATTTTGATAATCTTGGGAAAAATATCCTGTCTACCCACAATTATAACATACAGTTTGGCCTCTTCCTTGACCAAATCCTCCTCTTGGTTGTTGTCCTCGACCTCTAAAATTACCACCCCCCTCTTTGCAAAGGGAATTTGTTTTGTTGAGGATACCGATTTGGTTGGTATTTTGGTTGAGGATATTGTTGATGTTGATACTACACAAGTTGATACTATGGATGTGCTCATTCAGCTTGCATCTGTTCATCATTTTTAATTAAGTAGGTATCCATCATTTTCTCTTGTAGCAGCTGAAGTGCTATGCAATATTTTTCATCATGGCCTACTGATCAACAAAATTTACAATATACACTAGCGGATGCACTCACAATCTTTTTTAAGTACAGGGATTCCTCATATTTATGACCTCTAGTCTAGCATATTCTGCACCAAGGAATTGCTTAGGTGTTTAATGGGTTCGGCGCACTTGCTACGACATAGTTCATCAGCATTAGGAGATTATATTTATGGTGTCCATTTCTTCTACATCTTGTACACCATAGCTCCTCCTGAAATTCCTTCCCTCTTTTAATGTCATGGAGCTACACTATAAGATTGGCCACTTGTGACTGAAATTGCATCATTCCCAAGCTAGTGTCTCCAACTAGCGAGGCCTCTAATTTCATTTCTATTTCTACAGCCTCGATCTGTGACACAAGTTTCTATTGCATCAACAATGTATGGATGTGTGGAAGCAAGGTGGTAATGAACCATTCCTTTTTTTGCACATCCGACATTTGGAAACTCACTTTGTCCATTAATGTATTAAATATCTAGTCAAAATACCAAACAGATTATGTCGGTAGTTTCTTGATCTCCTTGATCTTAGTGATGCATTGGGACTCAGACTTCAGTTTCTTAAATTCATTAATTAACCTGAGTCAAATCTCGTTGATTTTTTTTGGGGAAACTCCCATCGGTACAATGGAAAACTTCATATAATAGTCTAACACATGACCTTGTACTGTCGTGATTAATTGTTCTTTCTTGGGATTCTCATCCTAGATCTGTTGTACAGTCCAGATAGTGTCACAAAGAAACAAGTGCTTCTCTACATCTTCCAACCCATTCCCATTCAATATTGGGATCTTAATGTCAGTTCCATCCATTGGATTGATCACTATTGTATTGACTGCTGGTAGAGTCAAAACAAAATTTGGACTAGTCGAACTTCCTTGTCCTCTATTTACAGCGTTAGTACTACTCGTATTTACAGAAGTACTTGGAGATAGTTCTGGTGATATTTTCCCTGGTAGTGTAGGTGAGTTTTGTACACATTCTTGTTCTGGGGATTTAGTGGACTCTTCATAATCTTTGTCACCTTCTAAGATCGACTTATATTCCTCTTCCTCATCACAAGATCCTTCATTTAGGTATGATGCAAACATGTAGCCTTCTTCTTGTTAGTCTGTGCTGCAATTCCCTCGTTCTAACAAATTTTTCCTTCGTTTACTAGATCTGAATCTTCTTTCACTTCTTAAAAAACCAAGCTCTAGTTTAGTTTCACTATCTCCTAGGAACATCTCACTCTAGAGTTCAGCTGAGACATAGCCACCCTTTTCTTGTTCAGTCTATCATTCACAAGATTCCTTTTTAGCAGATAAGAATTTTTATCCACATCTTTAAAGATGAGAGATATCGGTTGCATGGTCCTAGAAACAAATTATCTCTGCCTCATGGTATGAGGTAATTGTATCAACAAAAAACTCAATGATATATCCTTCCATTATATTGTCTACCTAGAAGTCGACATCCCTTGATATAAGGTTGTTGATTCTTTTCAACCACTCAATTAAGAAAAAATTCCACTCTTTCAGTTCTCCCCCTTGAAAATTCTTTTGTTGAGTTTCCAACTTAGACAACCACTCATACAATATGACAGGTAACTCAAAAAATAAACTCTTGTAAATGTATGAATAGATGTATTGGACCAACCAATCTAATGGGTTCCACCGGGTTCCTTCACTTTTTTCTCATGTGAATTCTAGATCATTGAAATCCACCTAGTCTTGGATTTTCAGTTTCATGAGATGCCAGAACATATCCCTCACCACAACACTTCAAGGTCCCAGCAATAGAACCATTCATTGGATTTTTCCTCTTCACTATCCCTAGACCCAGGTTCAGCCCCTTTTGGTTAGCACAACAAATCACAAGATATTGACCCGATGGAGCAGAACCCAGCCGAAATCACCTATGACACATATGATGTCTCACCCAAGATATCTCAGTTTTATGGGTAACTTCTAGAACCACATTTCCATAGTTTGTGTGGGAGGGTTTTTTAGTCCCTTGGCTCTGCGCCAAGGTTTCCAACAAAGATCGAGAAGGTGGGTTGGTGGTTTGTACTTATATATCAACACTAAAGTATGATTCACCCTTATCTATGCAATTCAGGTAAACATATAGTGAAATACATGATTATAACACGGTAGTCATATATTTACCCAATTGCAACAAAGTAATCATTCAACCATTTGTCATGGTAAATATGCACTTAACTAAGCTACTTAACATTTAGACATATACACAACGTATAACTTGGAAACCCATCCGTGAAAAAACCACAAGGTGCTCTTCATCTAGAATTTGCATGAGGAAATAGATGCACCTTTTGTCTGCGCACAAAGCTGCAAACTCTGTTCAATATATTCTATTCTATATTTTACATACTTTACTCCCTCTCATGCTCTATGATATTCTCTCTTCTTTCTCTACTTTACTTCTACTAGAGATCCACGCACAACCTGGATCAACTTGAACTTCTCTACCTGTCTGCACACACAACTACAGATCCACTACTCTGATGCACTCAACTATCCAAATTCATTAACCAAAAACTATATATCTCTAGATCAAGTGTCTTTTCCAAGAGTCTAGAGGCTTACTCAAAACTGTTGTATCTTATGATCATCTCAAAACCATCTAACCCATTTACATCTTGGGTTCCTTATTTTATAGACCTATTATAGACTTGATACAAATCCCATACATGCTTGTATAGACTCAATACTGACTCGATACAAACTCTAATAGACTCAGCTTCAGTCGCGATCCCAACCAACTTACTATCTTCATCCAACAAGCTGTATTTCCTATTCTAGCAATACATAACAAAAAGACGCTATCAACCTGACTTACAAATATGCCTTTACGAGTGTGGTTTCTACTGGCTCCAGCTGAGATCATTCCCACGATCACTAAGGACTATCTCTTTCTCAGTGTTATTCCTTACTATAGTTTTCTTGTTGTTATGCTTCTTCACGCACCTTCTTCTATGAATATTCTGCCATGTCATCGCATATCTTTCTCTATCCTTCTGTCGTAGCCTACTAATTTGGCGCAACTTCCTCATCATGCACCTTCTATTTCTATTTTTCTTCACTTTCTTTGTTCTATCACAACATTCTTCTCTTTCCTTTGATGTTTCTTCCTTTGTCATAGCTCCTTCCACTTCTCCTTTATACATTTCTTCCCTACTTAGGCAGAATTCTACATGAATTATGCCCTTCTTTCTTGAGGCCCAACATGAATGCCACCAAGTTGGGAGGTACTCAACAATAAATAATGGCTAGTACATGTCCCATCATGTGAATAAAAGTGTTGTAGTTGAACATGATGGACCATCATCTAATTAACAGTCATTGGTGTATACCATTAATAGACGCGATATATCCCATCGATAATGATAATGGGAATCAAGGTACAGAGCGCAAACAAACAAGTGTGAATAGATGTGTCGAGGTTAAAAAATTGAGATGATCCATTGATCAGGGGACATTGATGTATTCCAAAATCTGTCGATGGTGAGAGAACCTACCACTGACGACTACAAGTCTCAAAACACCCAATGGACTCTAGATCCCTATTCCAGAATAAATGTTCTGAAGTCAATGGAATGGAATCCGCTGGAAGGAGTGCATTAGGGAATCCCCATCAACCAACACAAGGTACATAGTAATGCTGGATAATTTGGAAGAGCTGAGATGAACAACATGTGCACAAACTAACAACAAATGTATCAGGAATGGAAGACATGCAAAGACAAGATAACTGACGAGTGGTTGAATCAGGCTAAAAATTTATTCAAGTAAGAGCATAAGGAAGATGAAGACTCATAAGAAGCATAGACCCAAAATGCATGCTGGGAAAACTCTATGACATAGGAGTCATCACATAGGATCCATACGGAGTGGAAGCATAACCAGTTAGAAAAGAAAACTCAGAATAAAAAGTACAACTCCTAAGGTAATACTAGTAATCCAATCAATGGATGAATATATGGTTCTCTGCTCAAATGAGACATAACATGAAAACTTCCAATATAAAGCGATATCGTTTCCGGTCCATATTTCTATGTTTTATGATTTTTTTTTGGCCTTTTCATATTTGAAAAGATTGAAAATGAATAAAATTGCATATAGTACACTAAGGAGGAAATGTGGGTCGTGGGAAAGAAAACTAGTTCCAAGTAGTGGAACATACCTATGCTCAATGCAAGGAAGCATATGGAGGATAAGTACACTCATGGGGATGGATCCTCTGGGTAAGGGATAATCAAGCTGCAAAAGATATATGAAAGGATCTTCTTGGCTAGGATAAAGGAAATCTCAGGCTATATGGATTATAAACTGAAGTAGGGAGCCGACATAATTATCAATAATGAAAGCAGATGCATGAAAATGTAGTTATAAATTGATACAAACATGAGTACTGATAGGATATGGCTATCATAAAGTTCAAGAAAGAGCATGAATTTATTTACTTGAAGGCATGATGGGACTACAAGAGACTCCTAGACCTAAGGGAGAAATCTCCCCATTGGAACCAAATGACAAAGCCAGATCTAACTAAGGTAAGCTCTACCACTTATGTAATTCCACTTCTAGTAGCAGTATGAAGGTTATGTGAGTGGGTTCTTACCTATGGGTAAGGGGAAACGGTCATAGGATAATGCAGAATGCATGCGGAAAAATGGGCATATCCTATATGCTAGTTTAGTATTATACCTGCCATAAGCATGAATGAGCCAATGTATCAGTGAAAGTGAACCACACCAAGTTCCTAAACAACAATAATAGGCCAAATAGATGAAAATAGTTAATAAAAAGGTCCAAACTATAAGCCAAGTGGATAAAAAATCCAAAATATTTTTAATAAATAGTAAATAATGACATTTTTACCATACCATTTGGTTTTTTACCCATAATATTGAATTTGGAGCAAGTTGGACTTTGAAACTTCAAACGATGATTCTGAGAGCTACAGGCCATGAGATCCCAAGCTGTTGGGACTAGGTAATTCATAATCACATTCCTTATCCTTTTAATGTATTAATTTTCAATTTTAGTGGTGTATTTTCACACCTAGGGAAACCAAAGATGAGGATCTTGGCCCACACAAGTCACATTTCATTAGGTTACATATAGGATGGATGTACATGGGAAAATAAAATCTGCCCCATGTATATATTCTCCTATTATAAGGAAAAACCGCAGACATAGAAGGGTATGTCAAAATTCATGGCGAAAACTCACAAAATTTTGTTTTTTTTGGCGTGATGGTTTTGGAATGGAGAGAACATGAGCATGAAGATGTTGATAGGGAAGTTCTTGATGATGTGAATTCTCAAGATTCCTTAAGAAGGTGTGGTTTATTTAAATTTTGGAACCTTGTGTTAGTATATATAATCCTCCCTTGTCTAGATATAGTCTATTAGATCATATGCCTAACTTAGGAGTCAATTGATAGAGTTTCGTGCCACCATGATTTTGGTGTCACTGGTGCCACTGGTGCCACTACTACCATTAGTTCCACTAGTGTGCCCCATTGATTCCATCAGTGTGCCACTTGGGTTCCACCAGTGAAAATCCTTACACTTTAGGAGCCACTCTGATTTCCACCACCAACCTCCATCAGTTGGTTGTAGTTAGTAGGTAGTTATGTTACGTTATGCTCCAGTTACATTTAGTTAGATGTCCTGCAGGTCAGTTATTTCTAGTATTGCATGGTTGCATGGGGGTAGGCACCATTTCTCACCTACCTCATCATTTTAACTGTTTTAATTGATTGAGAGACTCAATTAGACATCTCAAGTTATACTAGTGAGATCTGATAGTGATTTAGACACTTCTAGTTAGCTAGTCAATCAGGATTTAGTTGGTAGATTCGAATATTATCCACATGATTCGAATTATCCTTTATGTAACATTATTGTATACTGATAGGATTAATTAATATAATGTTGTAATTTACTGATAATTTTTTATCAGTTTTATTTGAAAATTATCTTGTTTAGTGTACATTGTTCATTCCATTCTACTACACAATTTTACCATTTCAATTGCACTCATTTCCTATATATCAATGGTTCAATAATTCAAACATGGTATCAAAGCCTTGTTCATGCTAGCAACAATTCTATTTGATCTCCATTGTACACCATAAGTAGTTGGGTTTCCACATCAATCCTGCAAAGTGTGCATTGCTAACTCTGGATTCGTCTAGAGAAGTCTTTGCAGGTGTGGTGGACCCTAAGAAAGAGTATATGTAGATATGGAAGGCTTGATTCTGACATGATTGCAAATTTTTTTGGTTTTTTTAGTGATACATGCAGGCACCTACGTATATTATTGAATAATTGACTATTTAGAATAAATTTTGATGGATTCCTCAGCTCCTTTATCTCAGATACTTACACCCTTAAACTATGAGTATTGGAGGGAATATATGCAAGTATCCTTATGCAAGCTTGGATTGTTTAGGATGACTATGGGAAAAGAGACAAAGCGTCATCATCCTACTGAGAAAAATAAGTTCTTGAACCAGTTGGATGAAGCATTTGGATTCCTATGCACTCACATCTCTCAGGATCTCCTCTTTCACCTTGAGGGATTGAAGACTCCTAAAGAAAATTGGGAGAAGATCAAACCATTTTTTAACAAACAATATGAGATTCAAGGGAACATAATGGAGAATGATCTAATTACATTGCATCCCAGCAGTTTCAAAACTATCCAACAATTTTTGACAAAATTCAAGTCACTAGCATTGTAGTGTAAGTAATGCAAAATAGAGAGGAAAGATGAGCAACTGGTTCTATCAGTAATGAGAAATATTGGCTCAGAGAAATTTGTCTTCGTCTCTACCTTCCATTTCGGAAGAGCTTCCATCCCCAATTGGAAGATTCCTTTTCTATATGGCTTTGTTGACTCTTTAATATAGGAGCATGATACGTTTGTTCAAATGGGAGTACTCTAAAATTCCAAGAATCAAGATTTTCTGATGTCAGACTCAACCAATGTGCAAGATAAATGGAAGCATAAGGGGAAGGAGGCTAAATCCTTTTATTCGAATCCAAAATTGAATCATAATTCTTCTGAAGGATCCTCGGGTTCCAAGAAGAAGAAAAAGTTTGCAAAGACTAAGTTTCCTTACTGTATGAGAATCTTTCATCCTGAAATCTAGTGCATGAAGAAGCAAACCAACCAACTTTCATCCCTCCTTGAACAAAACAATATTTCCCTTCCACAAGTAGCAAAGAAGTCTTATGCTTGACCACTGACATAATATCATGAGAGATTCCATGCCTTGAAGGCATATGCTACTCATCCAAAATCTTAATTGATTGATTATGGAGCATCTAACCACATGGTTTCCTCCAAGGAATACTTATCCACTCTCACTCTATTAGGAGAACCTAGAATTCACATAATGGATGACTCCCAAATCCCATATGTCGGGAGAGTTTCAAGTAAAATCCCTCATGGCGAGTTCAAGAATGGTCTCTATGTGCCCTCTCTTGCAGCAAATTTACTATCTATTTATCAGATGACCCATACAGGATCATCCAAGAAATTTACATTAGACTCTGAGTCAGTTGAAATCACATAAAATATACTGGAAATCTCATAGTGAAAGGGCTTACAAATCATGTCACAAAGGCTTATGATTTCTCTCATTTTTTTCCCTTTTCACCTCCTACAGCTCTAATGACTCATGCTAACAACACTAGCAAGATATGGCATGAGATATTTGGGCATCTCAATTTCAAATATCTCCAGCAAATCCATAATTAAAAAATGGTTGAAGGCTTACCTGTCATCCAAACATCAGATGGAGTATGTCCTGGTTACTTAGTAGGTAAGCATCTAAAGAAGAGATATGATGTTGGGAAGGCACATAGATCTTCCTCTACACTTCATTTGATATACTTCATTTGATATACAGTGATGTGTAGGACTGATGCCCACAACATCAATTAATGATTCCAATTATTTACTTACTTTTATTGACTATTGTTCTAGATCTTGCTGGATATATTTCACGAAACAGAGATTAGAAGTATTTGGAATTTTTTAAGTTTTTAAAGCTTTGATTGAGAATAGTTTTAGGAAAAATATCAAGTCCATAATAATAGATAATATATTTGAATACATTAAATATATTTTCATCATTATTGTGAATCAAAGGGGATTCGAGTGGAACACTCAATTCCATAGACACCACAGAAGAATGGTGTGGATGAGAGGAAAAATAGATCATTGAAGGAGATGGAAACATGTATTCTCCAAGCCAAGAATATTCCTCCTTATCTTTGGGAATAAGTTGTAAACTTTCCTTCATACAAACAAGATAGAATTCCTCATAAATCAGTGGTTAGGGCCACTCCAATTGAATAATTACATGCGAATAATTCCAATGTCTCTCACTTGATATTTTTTGGTTCCAAAGCTTGGGCCAGAATACCCATTGATAAGAGAAAGGCTTTCCAAGCCTAGAGTATAAAATCCATACTATCGCGATATGTTGAATATGAAAAATCATATAAGTTGATGGAACTTGCAACTAGAAAATGCTTCATTGAGCATAATGTTCAATTTAAAGAAGATCAATTGTTTGATATACCACCATCTGAAGCACAAGAAGGTGTTATCACCCTGTAATTTTTCCAATAGTTACGGTAGGAGAATCATAGGGGTATCGATTTCAACCCAATATTTAGACTATATTCTAACATATACAGTTAGAGAGGGCTCTCTCTATTTCATAGGGTCATTCACATACACATTTGTCTTTAAGAAATCATTCAGAAGGATATATAATGATGAGAATAGGGTATTTGCAATTTTAAAGGTGGTAAAACAGACAAACAACAAGTACCATTGGGAAACGGAGTCACAACCTGAATCAATCAAGCATATTATAGTGAAAATGAGTGGGGATTTTCCTTTGTAATATGAGGCAAATTAGGTGTCACATTAAGTCAAATATCTTTAAGTGGTGGTAGGAGAAAGGAGAAAAATCCCAACGAAGCAAGAGGCACCTATATTTGGATGAATCTCTTACACCACCTTTAGTAGCAACAACTATAAGGTTAATAAATGATACAGAGCACCTGATAGAGGGTGAATTCTATAAAAGTCATCATAAACACATCACAAATTAAATATATGATGCAAGGAGCTCTTAGTGAAACAAATTCCTCAAATACAACTAGAAATCATTAGCAAAAACTCATAGAAATGGAAATAGTGCAAACATGAAACACAAACTGAATGTAGAACATCGTGATGAATCTCAGAAATGTAGAAGAATATTTCTCATTAACACTTCCAAGAAAGTTTATAGAGATATAAAAACCAAGATTCGAAGGCTTCTGAATAAAAATTCCAACCATTTCTTCCTCTTTTGAGGGTATATTTATAGAGTACTGAAATCTCAAGACCAACCTCCAAACAGAACTAAATTCAGTTACAAAATTGGGAATCGATCTTGAATCATCATTTCAAATCCTAACAAACTTCTGAGGTGGAAGATTCACCATGAATTACACCTAAAATAGGAAATATGGGGTAACAGAAACGCTGGATCAAAAATGACAATGTGACATCTAGGTTCCAGGATCGCTTGATTTAAAATGATGTATAAAAGCACCTCTAAATTTTTTATTCTCTCAGGAGAAATATGCACCATCTCACTCCATAAAGTGATCTTTGTGCTCCAAATCTTTGAGTGTGATATCCCATGGGAAGAGGACACACCATTTAGGCACGTTTTCCATCGCACGGGCCTTCTCCAACTTCGAGTGTGCAAGTTATCTTGGTGAAATCAATCTCCACCATTGATGTCCACAAGATTCATTCTCAGCTGTATATTTGAGATCATGCTGCGGGCTACAAAAGTCACAAATAGGAATTTTGACTCTTCATAACAAAAATTTACCTTTCTCTCTTTTTCCTTTCCACCTCCACCCTTCCACTTCCGCCTTTAGTAGAAAACGGAACATGGATATTCAATTTTCTCAGTGCTCGATTTTGAACTTTCTTCTTTCTCCTTTCTGCTTCCACCTTTCGTTTTTGCCTTTAGTGGAAAGAGGAAGGTAGATTTTCCAACTTTCACAACTACAATTCTACCTTTTCTGCTTTTGCTTTTCCTCTTCCTTTGTTTTATTTCCACACCATTGATCTTGTACGAGAGATATCTAAACTATCAATTTGGCTGGATCATGGAACACGAAACTTCAACCTTTCATGACCAAATTATTACAGTTTTTGCTTTTTGATCTCTGCCCCTCTGCTCTCCTCTGGACCGTTGATCTTGGGAGGAAATTTTTTGGGCTGTCGGATCATCGAACAATGGAAAGAGGAATTTGGATTTATCCCTTTCCACAACCGAAACTCGCCACTTTCAGCCTTTCTTCTCTCGATTTTGCTTTGGCAGAAATGATTTTTTAGCCTTTGATTTGATTTTTCTTACTTAGGCATATTTCCAAGGTCATGCCTAAGTATTTTTTTACTATTTTCTTCACTCTCGACCAGAGATGGATCCTTTAGAATCTGCCCAGTACTTACTCAGGTTATATAACATGGAAATGTTTTTACCTTATCCCTTCTTTTACTGATCTAGACCTTTGCAAGTGGAATTAGAGCATATGCCTATGTAGAAAACTTTGAAATCTATCACAGGTGCTAACAGTGCCTCCAAATCAGGGATGCTATCCTCCCTGTGAGGTAGCAAAGAACCATGTAGACCAAGTTCCTGATCCATTGGGGCTGGTCCCAAACTTTCTTGAAATCCTTAAAATTTGCTCTAGCTTCTGTAACTTCAAATTTACCTGAAAAGAAAAAACAAATGGAAGCTCCTCTTGGGGACCTTACTACCTTCACCTCGAGCTTTAATTATGTTAGAGATCCATACACACATGCAATATTAAAAATAAATGGTATACATAATGTCATGGGAACTGTACTTACTTTACATAAAATAATGCTTGAGGAGTCTCCAATTTACAAGAGCTCTAGGTACTAAACCACCCTCCATCTTGTCCAATAGGTAGGAATTCTTCCCTCTGAAAGATGAAATATTGTAAGGATATTTCCACAAGTGATCAAACTTACAATACTTCCCTTTGTCCTCATGTGGTGCATCCCATAGAAAAATACATCTCCCAACTGAAAATCATCAGGCTTCGTCTTCCTATAAAAAAATTCTTACATTTTTTCCTGAAACTTATGAGTTCTATCAAATAGTTGCTCCCTCTGTTGTTGTATTTCAATCAATTGATACATCCTCCTATGGGTTGTATGGGTTTCAATTTCCTCTCCTGGAAACAATTTCATCACTGGAAATCTCAGGGAGCTAGGAAAAACTACCTCGGAACCATAAGCCAACTAGAATGGTGAGGTGTCAATGGATTTCTTCACATTGATTATGTCTGCCCACAAATAATGAGTCAATTCTATATGTCATTCCTTCTTGTTTCCCTGTAGCATCTTTTTAATTATTCTCATGAGGATCTTATTTTAAGAATCTACTAGCCCATTTCCTTAGGGATAGTAGGTTGTGGAATGTCCCAATTGTATGAGATATTTGAAGAAAATTCCACCATATTCTTAGTCTTGAATGCAATTGCATTTTCAGTGATTATCTTCCTAGGAACCCCAAATCCTGACAGGATATGCTCCTCCAGAAACTACATGATCACCGTCTTGGTGGATTGTCTTGTGGGGATGGATTTGATCCATTTAGTGAAGTAGTTGGTGGCAGTGAGGGTCCACCTGTGCTATCCCAAGGAAGAAGTATTTATTTATCCAATGAAATCTATCTCCCATTGATGGAAAGGAGCCTCAACCTGTATGGGTTTCAAAGGAAATGGTAATAGCTTCATTCTCCCTTTAAAGATCTAACATTTGTGGTAGGAAGAAACTTTCTTGTGAGTATCCGAGAAGATGGTCGGCCATTAAAACCATTCCCTCATGACTCTGTTTACAGTGGCCTTCCAATAGTGATGGCCTCCACATTCTCCTGCATGGAATTCTTCAATGAGCCTCTTTGCCTTTTGCTCATCCACACAACCCCTATTGGATCCTTCCAATACAATTTTCCATCTAAGAGGAAAAACCTAGATTCTCTCAGCTTGAGAAATATGGCCCTTGTCCTGTTCATACCCTATGGAGCTTGTAGATGTTGTACCACAAAAATGATATCAGTGTACCATGGGGATGATAGGAAATGATTAGCTACTAGGGGACCTAGATTTCCCTGAGTATTTTCTCTTCTACTGACAGTTCAACAATCATGTATAGGCTGAGAGCATAGCAGTTGGATTTTTCCATGATCTTGGCTATTCCATGGCCTTTGATCAGTTTTGTGGGATTTATTTCCAAGTATATTCGAGGAGTATTGCAATCCATTTTCCCATTCATCCCTTAGGATCTGGTTGAGTCAGGATATCTTTTATAGTGTTGGTGGGCACATGAGCAATGATATGGGAATGTAGTATGTACACTTGAAAATCTTTTAAGTCCCGCACCAGAGAATAAGCCCACTTATCTAGGATATTATACTTCAGGGGAGCATATTTGAGGGTTTTGCTGTAAAAAGAAATGAGCTTCTCATGTCCCTTGTTATTCTTCTACAACAATACCCCTGCCACTGTGTGCTCCAAGGAAAATTAAAATATGAGGACATCTTTATAAAAATTAGGGCTTGCAAGTACAAGTGCTTCAGAGATAGCCCTCTTAATATCCTGAAAGGAGTGTTTTTATTCAGGTGTCCACTTGATTTCTTTGTCCTTTCCCATCATGTTGGTTATATATTTCACTATTTCGACAAAGGAAGTGATAAATCTTCTAAGAAAATTTAGCTTCCCCTGAAAGGATTGAAACTCGAATTTATCCCGAGGGAGCCCAATTCTATTGATCACCTCAACCCTCTTTGGATCTATCATGATGCCTTATTGAGAATTTATGTGCCCCAACATCTTACCTTCCTTCATGGAAAAGAATGACTTCTTTGGGTTCAGAGAGATGCCAAATTTTCTGCACTTTCTGAACATTCTTAGCAGGTGTGCAACATGTTCCTCATTGGATCATGAAAAGACAGTGATGTCAACCAAATAGATGACCAAGATATTATTCTTTTTGTCTGTGAAGGTTATTTCCATATCCCACTGGAAAGTTTCTCCTACATGTATTACTATGAACAAAATATTTGCATACATGAATGTTCCCCAGGGTGTGGTGAAAGTTGTTTTCTCCTAGTCTTATAGGTGCACCACGATTTGATTATATCCCGAGAAACCATCCAAGGTGGAGATCCTTTGGGAACCCACTACCCTATGCACTATATGGTCCATCTTGGGGAGGGGGTAATGATCCTTCAAATAAACTCTGTTCAAGTTTCTGAAGTCGATGCATATCCTTATCTCCTCGTTCTTCTTCCTAACTAGGACCAGATTTGCTACCCAGCGTGAGAATATGAGGGACATAATGATCTTGTCCTCATATAGATTTTTCATTTCTTTTTCTATTAGGGATAGAAACTTGGGGTTCATCCTTCTTAGCTTATTCTTGAAATGCATATCATCCTTCTTTATTGGTATGGTATGTTGGATTATATTTGTGTCATAAGATTTGATATCACTATAACTCCAAGCGAAAACATATGAGTATTATTTCATCACCAAGATTTATTTCTTTGGCCTTAGGTGAAATGGTTCTCGCTATTTTTAGGACCTTGGGATGATCTTGTCTCCCAATGTTTACATCTTCAACATCTTCAACATCTTCACAACTTGGGGACCGACTTGGGTTCCCTAGCAACATCATAAGAATCAAGATTTTCTAAAGGAAATGAACCTCTGGGGATATAGTTTCATTTTAGCTGAAGGATTTCCTTGCTAGAGAGATTGTTCACATATTCTGGTTGTCCATCAGCTTCCTGCAACTATGGCTCCCAAGATTCCTCAGTTTTTCTTCCGTCATCATCTTCAATAGTAAAAATATCCTCATCTTGTGGAATTTATTAGGGAACAATCCTTATGTCTTTGCAAGGGTTCCTGAGTGGAAACAACGTCCTTTATAGGTTCATTAGCTTCATCAATATTCAATCCATCAAACTCTCTAGTGAGAGTTAGGAACTTCTGGATCTGCTTATCATCTTCAAATACTTGCCATCTTTTTACATTATTAGAGACAAAAGGCTTGTTCCTAACCTCAATCTCACATATTCCACCGGGGTGAATTGGGACCTTTAAAACAATGACAAAAGTAGCCAGAGATTTAGCTACATAATTCTATAACCTGGGGATTATGTTAGAATGGCACTCTTCAAAACATTTTTTCAGGTCCTGGGTAGCATTCCTGTAACTTCTCATTCTAGGGTGTCTAGCCCGATATTCCCCTGTCATTTGTTTAATCACGAGTTCAAAATATCGACATATCATTACCCTCCAGACTTGAAAATACTTCAGGATCTGAAAGGATAAAACCATAGCCTCATACTTTGCCTGATTATTTGTAAAATCAAAGGCAAGTTTGTAGGAGTATTTTAAAGTTCCCCCTCCCTGGATTCTTATCCAAAATCCAGCTCCTTACCCTTCCCTGTGTGCTTCCCCATCAAAAATTACCTCCCAAACTCCATCCATCTCCTCCTAAGTGGGTACAAAGGAAGCATTATATGAACTACAACTATATATGTCTCCTTCTATGAAGAAAATAGTTGATCCCATATCAGTATCTAATGCATAGATGGGGTGGTTTTTTGGCCTTTTAGCATTGGTCACCATGTATGCTAAATTTTGATCCCTAAAGAGCCTTTTGTGCACTCCAAAGACAAGGATGGTTACATAGGACATATCCATCTAAAGAGCACCTTTAATTTTGGTTCCCCAAGATATTGATAACAACATCCCAAACTTTGGAGGGATGTCATCTACGACTACATCCATGACCAGGTTTTCGGTAGGGACTTGAGCCAAAGAGACGACTAGGTATTTGATCAGTCCTAGACACCTGAATTTGATGGAATAAAAATAGAAAAGGTATTTGTATGGCATGGTCACTTCCAAGCCCAATTCCTCCATGATTACTTTGGGCATCAGATTATGGGAGGATCCTGAATCATACATGGCATTGTGTAATATGGAATTATGAATGTTCAAACTGAGGTAGAAGGGGGGAGTATCTTCATCAGCAGTCTCTTATACACAACGTCCAAATAGGAAGGTGGGATTATCATTCTAAATATTTAAGGAATCTGATAAGGCAGAAATTTCCCCTAGGGATTCAATAATGTGGAAATTTCAGAATGATACTCATATTTTTTCAATAATTCAGTAAGAGGGATAGATATTTTTATCTTAGAAATTTTGGCTTCTAGGCTAAAACATTTTTTTCCCTGGTCAGAGCTTTGTGGATTATCTTCTTTAATTTCTTTCCCTTTGGATTATGTTACATTTTTTGAGGTATCCTTAGGGGTTGCATCATTTTTGGTCCTACTTGCATAGGGATTGTTCCCTTATTCTTTACCTTTTACCATAGGAACATCTCTATTACTCAAACTAATTTGTCTCTGCACATCCAGGACAACAAGCTGATATCCTCTCCTAAAATCCTTTGTCTCCTCTGGGGGCATCTCTCCCCTTTTAAGATAAGCATTTTCATGTTCTACTTTGGTCAAAAAGGTGGGGGGTGAGTAAGTGTCCAGCTGATGGATTTCATCTTTAGCTTGATTGTCACCATCCTGCTCCACATAATTTTCCTAGAATGGAGGTCTGACAGGTGGATCAAGAGGGTTTCGTTGGTCCCTCTACCTATTTTGGAGAATTTTTTTCCTTCTAGAATTATGGTTTATATTTTTTGGCACTTGATTCTCCCTGGGAGGAGGTCTATTGTCCATAGCAAACATTTCCATTATCCTTTCCATGGCTCTCATCATTGTATCCATTCTAGCATCTTGTGAGCTAGAGGTAGCAGTTTGTTAATCTTCTTTATATTTTCTTCTCTCTCCTCTTTCTCCCTTGTCCCTTCT
Source organism: Pseudotsuga menziesii (assembly GCA_001517045.1). Lineage (NCBI taxonomy): Eukaryota > Viridiplantae > Streptophyta > Pinopsida > Pinales > Pinaceae > Pseudotsuga > Pseudotsuga menziesii. Next base: position 28,423 of record LPNX010420783.1, on the reverse strand, counting down.
CCATTCTCCTTATTCTCTTCTCCATTCTCCCTCATCCCTTTTCTTCTTTATTGTAGCATTCAGGCTTACTTCTACCTCTATGGCATCTTTCATCATATCTACAAAGGAGGTTGATCTCCTTTCGCTTAGCCACAAGGTAAACCTATTAGAAAACTCTTGTATAGAATCACTCTCCTTCCTATTCATGGAATGGTATTGAGACAAATATTGCTTAGGGATCTTCTTGTCTTCCCATTTTTCCTTGAAAGAATCTTCAAAGGCCTGAAAGCTCCGAACAGAGTTGTCTAGGAGGTTTTTGTACCATTTTTTTTCTTATCTAACAAGGATATGGGAAATCAGCCTGACATTAACATCATCATGGTCTAGTTTGTATAGGTCTACCCAGTCTGAGAACCATCCCAGGTGTTCCTTAGATGAATACCCCCTCTCCCCATTGAATATTTTGATCCTTTGGGAGTATCCCAGAGTGAGGTCATGAAGAGTAGTAGGAAGAAGAATAGGGGCAAATATATTGGCCATCCTTAGAGGTATAACAGGGTTTCCAAGGGGGACTGAGACTAGTGTAACATGAGTTAGTGTGCTATGAGGAACCGTAGGGATGTGTGGAGTTGTGAGACTTGAATATGAAGGATTATTTATCTCAAAAGTAGTAGGATTTAACAGGGCTAATTCAGAGGTAATTATATTGCACTATCGATCAAGAAAGTATTAGGGCTCCTCTCCTAGAAATTATGAGGTCTGAGGTGACCAGGAAAAGCGGTAGAATTCAAATGAAGAGGTATCAAAAACTACTTCAGAGATTCTGGACTCAGATTTGGTTCTAGGGAAAGCTAGCCCAAACTCTTCATCACAATGCTAAAATATATCACTAATAGAAACAACACCTTCAAAAGCGAAGGAAAAAATTTGGACTAACCTTTGTATCCTATTGTCCCTCTGAATCGGGATCTCTAGATTAGATATTTCTTAAAACGATTCAGCTTCAAGATTTCTCCTCGTGTTGGTTATTATGGTCTCCAGTATTTCCCAATGGATTCGCCTTCCAAAAATTTTGTGTAGATTCTTTAGAGCATATACAACCAACATGTTCCTATGATAGGATACTCAACCTGGTTGTAGAACTAAACACTGTCATTTTCCCAAGGAGATAATAGATATTATTCCCTAACAACTGTGCCAAGATGTTATCACCTTGTAATTTGTCCTATGGTTGTGGTAGGATAATCACAGGGGTAACCATTTCAAACCAAACTTTAGACTGTATTCTATCCTATACATTTAGAGAGGGCTCTCTCTATGTCACAAGGTCATTCATATATGCATTTGGATTTAAGGAAGCATTAAGAAGGATACATATTTGATGAGAACAGGGTAGTTTCAATTTTAAACGTGGTCAAATAGAAAAACAGGAAGTACCATTGGGAAATGGAGCCACATCCTGAATGAATCAAGGATATTACAGTGAAAATGAGTGGGCATTTTCCTTTGTAATCTAAGAAAAAGTAGGTGTCACATTCATTCAAATATCTTTAAGTGGTGGTAGAAGAAAGGAGAAAACGTTCAACGAAGAAAGAGGCACCTATCTTTGGATGAATATCTTGCACTACCTTTAGTAGCAACAATAATAAGGCTAATAATTAATATAGAGCACCTAACATAGGATGAATTCTATAACAGTCATAATAAACAAATCACAAATGAAATATCTAACGCAAGGAATGCTTAGTGAAACAAATTCCTTGCATAAAGCTAGAAAGCATTAGCAGAAACTCACAGAAATGGAAATGATGCAAACAGGAAACAAGAACTAAATGTAGAACACTGTGATGAATCTGGAAATGAAAAAGAATATTTCTCATTAACCCTTCCAAGAAAGTTTACGAAGATATAAAAACTAAGAGATGAAGGCTTCTGAATGAAAATTCCAACTCTTTCTTCCTCTTTCGAGGGTATATTTACTGGACTCCCGAGACCAACCTCAAAATAGAGCTGAATTCAGTTACAAAATTGTGAATCAATCCCGAATCATCATTTCAAATTCTAACAAACTCCTAAGGTGGAAGATTCACCATGATTTACACCTAAAACAAGATATATGAGGTAACAAACACGCTGGATAAAAAAATGGCAATGCGACATCTAGGTTGCAGGACCGCTTGATTGAAAATGATGTTTTAGAGAACATATAATGGTTTCATTCTTTTAGGAAAAATACACACCATTGAAATATTCACCATCGCACTCCATAAAGTGATATTTGTGCTCAAAATTTCTAAGCACGATATCCCATGGGCAGAGGACACACCATTTAGGCATGTTTTCCATTGTCCAGGCCCTTTCCAACTTTGAGTGTGTAAGTTATCTTGAAGAAATCAATCTCCACCATTGATCTCCACAAGATTCATTCTCAATCATTGATCTGAGATCATGCTGCAGGTTGCAGAAGATGCAAATAGGAATTCCAAATATTCATAAAAAAGTTTACCTTTCCCGCCTCTGCCTTTTTGCTCCTGCCTTTAGTGGAAAGTGGAAGGCAGATTTTCCAACTTTGATGACTACAATTCTACCTTTTCTTCTTCTACTTTTCTGCTTCCATCATTTTCTTTCCACACCATCAATTTGGGTGGATCGCAGAATGTGGAACTTCAACCTTTCACAACCTAATTCTTATGGTTTCCACTTTTTGATCTCTGCCCCTCTTCTCTCCTTCAGAGCGTTGATCTTGGGTCGAAATGTTTTGGGTCGTCGAATCATCAGACAATGGATAGAGGAAGTCGGATTTATCACTTTCCACAACCGAAACTCATCCCTTTCCACCTTTCCTCTGCAAATTTTTCTTTGGAAGAAATGATCTTTTATCATTTGATCTGATTTTTCTTACTTAGGCATATTTCCAAGGTTGCGCCTAAGGATTTTTTAATTGCTTTCTTCACTCTTGACCAGAGATGGATCCTTCAGAACCTGCTCAACACTTACTCAGGTTATATAACATGGAAATATTTTTACCTTACACTTCATTTACTGATCTATACCTTTGTATTTTGAATTCGTGCAGATGTCTATGTAGAAAACTCTAAAATATAGCACCGGTGCTATATTAGATCATTTGACTAACTTAGGTGTCATTTACTAGATTTTGGTGCCAATAGTTCCATTGGTGCCACTAGTGTGCCCTATTTGTGCCATTAGTGTGCCACTTGGGTGCCACCGGTGCCAATCCCCACACTTTAGGAGTCACTTCGAGTGCCACCACAAACCTCCATCAGTTGGTTGTATTTGGTAGGTAGTTATGCTAAGTTATGTTTCAGATACATTTAGTTACATGTATTGCATTCTTGACACAGAAAAATCAGAATTCAAGTTCTAGTGAACACTATCCATATTATTAGTCTTGAAGTGATAGTTTTGGTATGGGTAAGAATATCAGGTTTGGCATCTCTTCATCACGCTTTGACCTCTCATTTTCTACTTGATAGAGTACATGAGACCTATGCTAAATGACTCAATAAAAACATTGTTGAGCACCATGAGACACAAATTGACTAACTGCAAGCTCATTAGGATAAAGAAATTTGGGTACATAAGCATTCTGAGCACTTTCTTCTTCGATAGGGTACCAAGTCTCAACCTTAGAGTTGAGGTCCCTCGTTAAAGTATACGGGATCCAACCTAGACTCGCGGGGCGTAGGTGATGTGGAGGTTAGGGGAAGGTAGGAAACCCACTCCTTTCCCATCTAACTTCTTCCACTGGTGGAGGCAATAGGTCATTGGAATAGATGACTATCCCTATACAGGGATCAACTTTCTTGGAGATTTTGACATACCCCTACCACCAAGGTCTGCATATAGGGATATAGGTAAGATCCAATTTGTATGGTTTTTTTTAATTTTTTTGTATGTTTTATTTATATGGAAATCAAAAACATGTTTTTGGTGGTGATAAGTACTAGCATTAGGTTTATGTGCGCAGACATGGGCCTACAACGACTAGATGGTCCCCCTCAACATCAATGGAGGGGACAAGGTGATGAGATGATCGGCACTGATGCCGAGAAAAAACAAAAAAACCTACATGGAAACATCGCCCAACTGACACATAGGATACCCATGGTACAAGTCGAGGACTTTCCTGAGGCTATGAAGAGACATGTAGTAGGGGTACCCATTCGTGGGTTAAGTTGTTTAGGAGGTTGGATAATGCAGTCATATTTGATCATGATCATCACCCAAGAACATATGCATAGATTCCTATGTAGACATTTTGTATTTTTCCTATGTATTTTGTTGGCTTGAAGACCCATTTTTTTACTTATGACATTTTGTACAATGAAAACATTTTTTAACTCTATTCGGAAAATAAAAACTTATAGCGATCGATTTGATATATTTACAAATGTATTTAAATGTGAATGTTTTTTAATGTTTGTGCTTTTTTGTTGATGTCAAAAATTCCAATCTAATACGTAATTTTCATATTAATCAAAAACATGATTATAAATTCTAGGTATGTGAGTGTATTTAATGTAATAAAATTGTCTCTCAACAATATTACCCTCAAGAACCTTCTCAATAACGTAGGATCCTTGATACAGTACACGCCATTTAACTATGACACCACTAACTGTAAGTCAAGGTGAACTTCACGATATCAGATACCCTTGGAAATGGCATCACGTAATAACTCACCCTTGGTGCTATACTCAGCAGCATTACTTGACGATGGTTGGAGAAACACACCTTTCGATAACACCAACCGACCCTCAAGTGCATGGATAACTGTTGTAATCTCATGGATCACAAAGGGTTACCAATAATACACATTAAAAGCATACAAACATAACAGAGACAAGAGACAAGAATGTATGTGTAGAACAACAGATTATATTATATTATAAGGGTCCATACAGACATAGAACTGAACCAAGTTCTCATCTGGCTCAATAGCCTAATATATATGATTTACAAAAAGTTACATATAACTACTTATCGATTCTGTCAACTGACATGACCTTATGCGGCTGACCTAATCTCTAATTAGTTGGCCAATCAACTTAGTTGGCTTACCAACTAGATCCTCCAACATCTCCCCTAGGAACAAAATCTTTCTTCGTCCCAAAGAAGCAGGGGAGGTACTCAAAACTCTTTTACTATCTAAGGTAGTGATTTTCTTGTTTGTCTTTTATGGGCTATGAAGTTGGATGGTTGGTTGTTTCTCTATACATACTTCAACAATTGCTTTTGCTGTAATGACTAGTTGATGTTGGAATTATGTCCAACTTTGAAGTACTTTCTGGATGTCGATGGTCAGTGTTGTAATGCTTGATAACATCAACATATTCTCCTGAATGGAAAGGTTTGCTATTCTTTCCATGTCGGGTCCCATGAACTGGTCTTTTTCTTCTGCTGTCTCTAGAATCCTTTTCATCTGTAGTCAGATGGTATCTAATTTCTCCAAGCTCAGGAGTTCCTGCTGCACCCATTGGTGTGCTTGTCTCTCGAGTCTCTGCAGTTTGGATGTCTCCAGCACTATTTGATCTTGTATTGTGATTCTCAATGCTTGCTCAGTGCTCTTTCTCTTTTCTAATGCTTGATTTTGTTGTCGAGTCTATTGGGTCTACTGAAATACTTACCCGTAATAAGTAGACCATTCCCATAGTACCCCTTCTGTTATGACAGACTCTTCCATGTGGCCTTGTAGCACTTTGTATGCTTCTGTGAAGGCCATGTACTGCTGCATCAGTAATCTAGATGTTTCTTCTTTTTGTTCTTCCTTTGTATTTTGCATCTTTACTTCTAGGGTCGACACCACACTCTCAAACAGTTGATATGCATTTTCAAGTAGCTTGTCGGTGTCAACTTCCATCGGTCCTGGCATTACAGATTGTGCTAGGTTTCTGCATTTTAACAGAATTCGACTTGTTCCTTCTTAGTTTCATCGAGCTCCTTGCGTCTGGTCTAGATTCTTGTTTTTGTTTCAATGGCTAGAGTTTCTAAGAGTTGTCCCAACTCTTCATCCTTCATCTTTGTTGCGTCGAATGCATTGTTTGACCCAAGTTGCCTAATGTGGACCATTGCCGATTGTGAGTCTTTTTGGTGGTCCTTCTTCTTTCTGTCTCTCTTCCACTTATGTTTATGTTGTCCTTCTTGTTGCTGTGCTTATGCATCTATAAGGGCTAGACTTTCATGTGGTTGATTTTTTGGTAGTGGATTGTCTGGTTGCTAGTCTACAACGGTTAGTAGAACTTCTAGTTGGGTCTGTTGGATGAGCTCTACAGCTGGTTATGTATCTGGGGGATTTTGTGCAAAGGGTTCAGGTAAAGGTAGTTTAGGCACATATGGTTCAGGTGTAGGTTCTAGATTGGGAAGTGGTGGTGGTGATGGTGAATGGTCAGGAGTAATTGGTGTGGTAGGGATCTGGTCAGCTGTCGGGTCCTCAACTTGTGGTGGTGAATCCTCTAGGACATCAGAGAATAGATTGTTTATTACCTGGTTGATTTCTTTGAGGTTCTCTTCTTCCACATCTCTTACTGGTTCATTGGCTAAGGGAGGGTGTGGGATGTTGGATCAGATAAAGGATGAGGTTCAACTTGCGACAACTTGAGCTGTCTTGTCGAGGTTCCTTACAAATGTTGATTTTATAATTCCCACAGACCTCGGTTTCTATGCTATTTGTCTAGGTTGTAGGGGAATGAGCTGTCTTGATCCACTAGCTTCGATTAGAGGACACTTGGCGGTGACCTTCTGGACAAAGGTGAGTACTTCAGGAAATTTTTTAATGTATGCTTGGAAATCTTTGTCTTGGTCAAACCTCTCCTTTAGGGTTTTCAGCATAGAATTTTTGCATATGTCGACTCGACTTATGGAGGGTAATCATGGTATTTCTTCCTGTGTGACCTAGTTCAGAGATGGGGGTGGAGGTGTAGACACTAAATCAACAATATTTTCAGCCATTGAGGTGTTTGTACTTTTTACCCTTTTTGGTCGACCTTGTTGTGCTCCCGATGCAACAAATCATTTGAACTGTGTCTTGACGAAAATTTGTTTGCTACAACATTTTCTATGGTGTCGATGGAGGTAGCTTCTAGTTCTTCCTCATCTTCTGATTCTGAAAGGATCAGCTTGCGCTTCCCCTTCCCTTTTGTTTTCGCTGCCTTTTTTCTTACGGCTGCTATTTCTTTTGCTAGTTTTTTAATTGTATCCTTGGTTAGGCATACTTAGGATTTATCAGGATCAATATATTCTTCTAGTTCTTCCCCTCCCTCCTACTGTTGAACTGGGTTGATACTTTCTTTAGCTGGTTTGGTTACGTGCTGCTCTGTCGATACACTTCCCCTTTGGGCCGTTGGTGGTATGATTGTTATTTGCAATCTATTGGTGTCTTTTGCTGGTGTTTCTTCCAACACAAAGGTGCTAATGTGTAGCCAGAATTCATAGTCTTCTTCCTTCTCATGGTCTATCAGTGGTTCTTCCATTGCTAGGTTTCCTTCCTTGGCTTTTGTTAGTATCGACAGCTTTGTGTCGGATTGTCGAGCTAATTCACGGAAGGTCTCTTCGACTGTTGGGTAATAATTGAGAGGTTTTTCTTTTGCTTTTGCACCCTACATATACCAAACCGCAGTGTGGTCGATCTCTAGTTGGATGTGTGTGGTTTTCGATAGACTTCGTCGGATGTTCTGAGGCACCCTCCATCTGGTCATCTGAACTTTCAGCTGTTGGATCCAGTTTTCCAACATTACTTTTCCATTTTCCAGTTCTTTCAATGTTCCAGTCTACACAAATGGCTTGAACCTCCAGATATGGAATTTTGTTTGTTCTTGGCACTGCTTGTCCCCGACTGGGCACAAGTGGTACATCACTATCCAGATTATTAGAGACAGGAACCTTATAATCCCGTTCGACTCCTGGCATTTCTCATAGATGGTTTTGAGCATGTTGGTGACATACTGAGTCCATTTGTATACTTTTCTTCTTTCGGCTATCGTGTCTACTTCCTTTAGCATATCCAGTTTCAGGTCTCTCCCTCAACCTGTACGTGTGATCCCTACTGCTATGATTTTGGCCACGATTTGTGGCGTTCGGGCTTGTATCTGGCTAATCATTATCCCTTTTGAATTCTTCTCGGAGGGCGTTCCAGTTAACTATTCTACCAGTCCTTCTTTTATACCAACAGGGACTGGGTCACCTTGGTTGGAGATACCAGTCAATTTGTATATGACTTCTCCAGAGATTTTGACTGGTCTATCGAAGTAAAATTTCTCGTTTTGGTACTGACTGATAATAAATTTTACTGTTGTTTCCCTTGTTCCTCCAAAACTTGCTATGAATAGTGTGTTCATGTAGTTCATAATGGAGCTGTGATTTATCTTCTCTGTTGTTTGTGTCGGTTTCTTGTCGACATAAGCCCATTCCTTGATTTCGGCCCACATTTTTTCCCATGAGGTTTCTTGTACCTTGGTGTTTTTTATGTTTCTTAACCTTCTCATCAATGGGGTTTCAGCAGATTGCAGTTCTTTTGTCTTTGCAGCTACGACTCTGGTTTGTTTTGGTGCCATCTTGTTGGTTTCTTGGTAGATTTTTCTTATAGGTTCTCTGTTCTCAACTTTCTGATTGTTGAATTGCTCTATCTCTTCGAAATACTGTAAATGATCCTTTGTTGGTCCGGTATTTATAGGTGGTGTGTTTGATGTTTCTTTCGATGGGTGTGTTAATGGAGGAAGTGATGTTCTAGCGCATTCTCTGGGTTTTGTGTTAATGGTGATTTGCTTTTGGCGCTCCTTCTGACCGTAGTCATGAAGGCATGATTTGACCTTCGAGGTCATTGGTTGATGTCAATCATGTGAGTGGTCGATGGTGGTATGTCGATGGGTTTGATGTCGACTGTCGAAGCATTGGTTTCCTGTCATTCTAGGTTATGGGTGTTGGTTCTGTTGTGTTATTTTTAATCTTTTTAGATTTTTATAGGTTTTTCTCTGACAGTTATGGTCGTTATATTTATGTTTTTTTTTTTTGAACTTGTTTTAATTTTTGTACCCTTTTAGTTGAGTTCCATTAACAAGTTTCCAAAATACTATGCCTTGTAACGTCCTTAGTTGGACTGATTCATTGGCATGAATCTCTTCGACAACGTAGGGTCCCATCTATTCTGTATGTAACTTTTTGGGTTTTACTTTTACTCGACTATTGTATAGTAAGGTGAAATCCCCTACCGACAGATTCTTGTTTTTGATATTGCGATCATGCCAAGCCTTATGTTGTTGTTTTTTGATTTCTTGGTGTTGTAGAGCAATCATTCGGTGTTCTTCTAGCTTTCTTAATTGCATCAGTCAGTCCTTCCATGCTTATTCAACATCAACATGTAAAATATCTGCTATGATAGGTGTTTGATGTCAAAAATGTAGTGGAACAACTACTTCTTGTCCATAGACTAGTCAAAATGGTGTTTGGTCAGTTGAACGCTTGTATGTTGTTCTGTAATCCCATAATACTGTAGGTATCTTTTCGTCTCAATCATCCTTGTCGGTGTTACAGATTTTAGTTAGGCCCTTTGTTAATGTTTTGTTAAATTCCTTGATTGCTCCATTCGACTGGGGGTGATAAGATGTACTACATCGGTGGTCAATTTTGAACTGGTCTATTAGTGCTTTGATGGTTTTATTAATAAAGTGTAAACCTTGGTCACTGATTAGGGTTATTGGGTATCCAAATCTGGTAATTATAATTTTATAGATAAATTTAGTAGCTATCTCACTGGAACATGTGTCGACTGGTTTTGCTTCTGCCCACTTGGTTACATATTCTAGTGCAGTTATTATGTACCTTGCACCTGTTCTTTTTGTTGGTATGGGGAATGGCCATATGAAGTCGATGGCCCAAGTTTCAAATGTCAAACTTGGGCTTACTGATATCAAAGGAATTTCTATACTAGGCATAGGTCGACCTAGTCGTTGACATCTGTCGCATTGGCTTACAAAATTTTTGCAGTCTTTGTATAGTGTCGGCCACCATAACCCTGACTGTTGGATTTTCTTGGCAGTTGTGTCTTCTTGAAAATTTCCTCCCGCCATTCCATAGTGTGCTTCATACATGATATTATTTCTTTCATGTTCTAATACACATCTTCTGAGGATGTCGTCCAGGCCCATTTTATATAAAAATCCATTTATGAGGCTATACGGTGCAGCTTTCATGGATAATATTTGTTTCTTTTTCATGCTCATGCCCTCTGGTGCTTGTCCATTTTCTAAGAATTGAGCTATTTCCTCTAATTCTGCTGGGACTACTTCTATTCAAAATAAATATGCACTCGACAGGTCGTCTTCGAGTCCTGTCGGTTCCTCTCCCATGTCGATTAGTGATAAGTGGTCGAGTCCGACATTTAATTTTCCTAGTCTCACAATGAATTCAAATTCAAATTCTTGGAATAGAAGTAGCCATAAAAAAATTATTCCATGGTGTAAGGGTTTATTTACAAGATATTTTAATGCTTGGTGGTTGGTATAAAAAATGAAAGGGTTGGCTAGTAGGTAATGTCAATACTTCTATAGTGAAA
>LPNX010420783.1:0-17823 GCA_001517045.1 Pseudotsuga menziesii | reverse complement strand
AAACCATTCCTAAGGCTTCTCTCTCTGTTGTCAAATAGTTTCTTTCTGCTTTATTTAGTTTTCTACTACTGTAAACTATGGGGTTTCCCATTCCCTCATCCCCTAGTTGAGTTAATATTGCTCCTATTTCTAGGCCTGATGTGTCAATGTGTACATGGAATTTGGTCGACCAATTCAAGAACCTTAGAATGGGTGCTTCGACTAGCTTCCTTTTTAGTGTTTCAAATGACATGTTGCAGTCATCTATCCTGTCGAACTCTTGGTCTTCTCTTAATAGTTCTTCCAATGGATAGGTCATATCTAAATAGTACCTTATGAATTTCCTGCAATATCCTGTATGACCAAGTAGTACCCTGACTTGTTTTGGGTTCACCGGTGGTTTTAAGTCGAGAATAATTTTTTTTTTGCAAAGTCGACCTTGATGCCTTCTTTGCATACAATGTGTCATAATAATATCCTTATAGGGGTTAGGAATATGCATTTACTTATGTTCAGAGATAGCTGGATTTGTCGTCATCATTCGAACATGAGCCTTAGCCATTTGCAGTGATATTTCAGCATACAGTATATTGTCCAATCATCTGAATATACTGCCATTGTTTTATAAATATATTCTTGAAATGTTTTGACCACAATTCTCGAAAATACTGCAGGTGCATTTTGGCATAACTCTCTAAGCAAATAAGACAAATTCACATACGAATGTTGTCTTTTTTTGGTCTTCTTTGGCTATTGGTACTTGGTTATAACCTAAGAATCCGTCTATAAACGAGTATCATTCATGTCCTGCGACCTCATTTAAGATTTCATCTGCAAAAGGTGTTGGAAATGGGTCTGTTAATGTGACTTTGTTTAAGTCTTTGAAGTCGACACAAATCCTTAGCTTGGTTGGGTCATGTTTCTTTGGTTGAACAACCATTGGACTTGCCCATTCCGATTGGTCAATAGGGTAGATAATTCCTACTACAAGCATATTATCAATCTCTTTCTTGACTATCTCTTTGTATTTATGAGCTAATTTATATGGTCTCTTCTTTACAGGTCGGACATCAGGTTTAATGTCAATCTTCATTTCACCCATTCCATGGACTAGACCTTTGAGATCTTTGTAGTCTCTAGCGAATGCATCCTGGAATTATTTTAGTAAGTTTACTATTTATGTTGTTTGTTCTTCACTCCAGTAGTCTCCAATTTTTGCCATTTTTGGTCGACCATCATTTGAGATGTATAATTATTTAGTTTTCACTTTAGCATCTAACCATTATAGTGCTTTGGATTCATTGATTGGTCAGCTCCCTTCTTTAAACTGTGAAAATGTAGCAGGAAAGTCTGCTGCAGTCATTCGGTCGGTGTCTTCTTTGTCGGCTATCTCAACTTTGAGTACTGTGTGAATTGGTTTTGTTGTTTATGAATGGTATGATTTCCATAGAAATATTTTCCCTTCCAAATTTTCATTTTCCATTTGTAGTATTGTTGACTGTGGTGTTTTCTTGGTTTGTATGTTACTACAGTTTATTGTCGGTCGGTCATGATTTTGTGTTAGGATTTTGTTCTCCGTCGGTTCTATAAATGCCTTGATTTGTTTTGCAGTTTCGACTAACTTTTCGTCTTGTGGTATAAAGCTGAAGTCTTTGATAAAATTCTCTCTAAGTTCATGCCATAGGAATGTTTCACCCCGAGCTTCTTCCATTTTGTACCATTTGTTTGGTAATTCGGATAGCGTCAATGTAAATAGGTGTGGCCATGTACATTTGTCCTTATACCCAAGTCTTTTGCATTCTTTTTCACATGTTCTTATGTGCTCTTCTGGGTCTTGCCCTTCGATAAACATAGGTATTTGGGTTTGATTGGTTAACCTTTTTCCTCTGAATCTTTCTATAAATTGAGTCAAAGCTGTTGTCCATGCCTGCAATCTTGATTGATGGGTATCCCACCATCTAGAAGCTTGTCTTGTGAAGGTTTCTACTAAGCTTTGTAGTCATCCATTTTCACCAATGTTTTTGGATACCTGTTCTATATGCATAACTGGTGATTCTCTTTCTTTGTATCTTGGGATTTGTTTGATACTTACATTTGTTGGTTTTAGGGAAGGATATTCTCTGGTTTTCTTCTCAAATATTTTTGGGATGATGGAAACCAAGAAACATTGTTGGATTGGTTTCTTCTGCACTATTTGAATGGTCTGGTAGCCTCTTGCTTTTGTTTCGTAGTTTTAGACTTCCCAATCATATAATTCTACATCTGAGTTGTACCCTACTAAATTTTGATTGCCTAAGTGAAGTTCACCATAGACATTGGGTTCTATGTAGTCTTCATTATTTTGTATTTGATATAATTGTTGGATGTCGACTTCTTCGTCAATAGGTTCTATCCAAGGTTCTCCTTGGGATGGATGGATAGGTACTATGAATCTTTGTCCATTCCCTTTTAGTTTTATCCTTTCCTTGTCTAAGGATATCGATGCTTTCATTTTTCTTCCCCACGGTCGACCTACTAATGATGGGAAGGAACTGGATCCTTCTTTAGGGTCAATAATTGCAAAGTCGAATTTGGTCAATATTCCTTTTATTGTCATGTCGACATTTCTCCACACTCCGATAGGTTCAATCAGACCTTGGTTGGCTAATTTTAGGTATATTCTTGACTCGTATAGTCGAGGTCTACCCAATTGTTCCCAAGTGTTGCAAGTCATAATGTTTACTTATGAGCTGAAGTCAAGTACAACTTGTCGGACATGGTATCCTTCAATTTCTAGGTCGACAAGTGGCTCGATATCACTTTTGTCCTTCTGGTTTAAACTGCATATGTTTTTTGTTTGTTTTTTTGTATTATTGTTGTGTTTCATATTATACAGTAAGTCAATGAATTGAGATCCCACTTTATCATTTTGTACTAAACATATTAATTCGTTAACTACGATTCGTTGACTATCATTAGCTTCTTCTTATCGAGCAAATTCTTTAAATGTATTCGTTGCGTCTTTATACAATTGTTTTTGTTTAGCAGGGTTAGGATAATCATTCTTTTATTTTATTTTGCTTATGTGTGGATTATCACTTCCAATTTTTGTCCCTTGTCGGGTTACTATATGCAGATTCTTTGTATTGATTACATCATGTTTTTGAACGCACGATAAGACATTAACATTTTTCTTTTTATTGATTTTATCAAGCATAGTAGGGCAATCCTCTAATGAGTGATCCCCGACTCCACAGCTAGTACAAAATTTTAAATCGGTTCTGTCCTTGAATGGGCAGTCTGCATATTGATGACCTTCTTTGTAACATGTGAAAAATTGGATGGGCTGAAATGGTCGGTTGTCATGATTCCAAGAGAATCGACCTCGACCTCCATACCCTCCACGACGGTTTTCGAACCAGCACTCATATTGATGGCCTTTGTATCTTTGATTATTCTATTTGTTTTGAGCCTTGCTTTGCTAATTTTTATCATTGTTCTGCGCAACTGTGTTTGTCTAGTAGACTGCTTGGTAGTTTTGTCGATTTTTTATGTTTAGGTGATAGTTGGCAGTGGCGTGACTTTTAACTTCATAGATTGCACACCAGGATGCTTTACCATTATTCATGTTAAACAGGAAATCTTTCATTGTGTGTTCTCCATGTTCTTGGTAGATGTCACAGAAGCACTTTGTCTAAACAAAATGAACGTCCTGTCGGCTGATGTGTTGTCAACAATTATCTTTTGTGTGTCCGTCCATTAAGCATTTTGTGCACCAAAAATATTGATTCTTAAGGTTCAGCTCTTTCAATGATTTCTACATGATTTCAAGTTGTTCTTACAGTCTAGTATCCATGGGATATGTTGGGAAATCTTCGTCCAACTCCACTTGTAGAGATTTAGTAAGAGTGTCTTCATACGTTTTAAACGTCTCTAGGCTTATGTGCCACTGAATTTTCTATGATACACCTAGAATGAACCACTGAATTAATAGTTTTTCATCAATTACATAATCTAGTTGGCTGAGGAGGTCTTTCCAATGTTTTTCGTACTCTCAGAAATATTCTGCTAGCTTTTGCGATGTTGTTTTCAACTTTTTAGCTACCAGATGTTTTGCATCTGGGGTTTTAAAGAATGAAAAGAAGTGCACCTTAATTTTTGCTTTAGATGCTTGAGGGGTTCTCTCACTAAAGGTCATGTACCACGTTAGAGCTCTTTTCCTCAAGGCACCAGCAAACTCTGCCATCTATCGGTCTTCCACTATAACCTGATTTTCCTCCCATGTCGACTCACAAATGAACCAATGTAATATAGGATCTTCATCGCCCTCATATAGATGGATATCCATTGATCCATGACCCATGTCGAATTCACTGTCACTATCTCCTCCAGGAGGTGGCAGCAGTGGGGGTGGTGGTGGTGGGGGTAGTGGGATGTTTTGCTTGTCTCTTTGTGTAGAGTTGTTTTCGACTGAACTTTCATTCCCATTGGTTGTTTTGTTTGTCGTTTCTTCTTCGACAAGCAGTCAGTTGGGGTTGAATTCTCCTGTCGATTTCCAACTACAATTATTTGTCTGCAGGTCCGACTGTTCTGTATTCTCCAAAGCTGTATTTGGCATGGGGGTGCTCCTTCATGTGTTGAGTAAAGTAAGTGGATGCTTCAGTTGGAATGGTATGCCTGAATCGTGACCCAGTTTCCTTCCTCTGGTCGACGGATCACTAGATGATTATCATCATTTACTTCGTCATCTAGTCGACTCCATATACCAAACTCACCAGCTCTTAGTCTTAGGTCTTCTTCGACAATGGCTTGTATCCTAGTGCTCGGATTCATTGGAGACAGAGGTCTTATCTCTTAGGGAACTTCTATTTGGAGAGCTTCTCGCTGCTCTATCCATAACTCTTCTTCAATGGGTGATTCCTCTTCATCCACGCATTCTTCCTCTCGGTCATGACCCAACTCTGGAGGATTTCTTTCTTGGTCTATCACCTAGTACTCATTCCTCTTTGTAGTGCTATAGCCCTTTCTCTTGTTTCTTCCCTTCCTTTTATCCTCTTCTCTCACTCTATTCTCTGTAAATCCATTGTACCTTTGTGTGTCACTATCCATTCGATTTCCTTTTTAGGTTGACTTTTCATCGCTGGTGATGGTATCTCCTTTTTAGTCAACTAGAATCCTGTTTACTTTACCCCGACATATGACCAACTACCCCCCCATGGCCTACCCGATGCTTTAGAAAGCTCAGATAGTTTTGTTTACTTGCTTAGGAAATATTCCCACTCCCTTTCAACAATGAATTTCTCCCACTTCCTCTGTTTCTACGCCCAGTTAAAATTTGGTGGTGGTTCGTGTAGTGACAGACGAGGTTCAACAATATGACCCGCTAGTCCTTTTCCTATCAAGAATTTGAACAACAAGGTCGGTAAGGAGCATAGGAACTACTCGATAAGGTCTGTATAGAATTTCTTTTGAATGGTTTCTACCGAAGTTCTTTCTTCTATAGCTTGCTACTCGTAGAATTTGTCGGTGATCTTTTCAAACCAATCCAACAGATTTGTTCTTCCCCCTAAAATCAGTTTATCTAATAGTTGTTGGTCCTTAGTCGCTTCCGGATTTTTCAAAAGCTTGGGTACCGATTCTATGAACTTCTCATGAGTTTCAGTGAAGAATATTTCCTTTTCCTAAGCAGTCGTTAATCTGTTTCTCCACTGTAATTCTGCAAATAATTTGCTATCTTACGCTCCCACCAATTCTTAATCTCATATTCTGATATCATCTGCTTGTATTCATCTTAGATATGTACTACCGGAAACGAAACCAATGTTGTAATCTCACGGATCACAGAGGGTTGCCAATAATACACATTAAAAGCATACTGAAATAACAGAGACAAAAGACAAGAATGTAGGTGTAGAACAACAGATTATATTATATTATAAGGGTCCATACAGACACAGAACTTAACCAAGTTCTCATCTAGCTCAACAGCCTAATATATATGATTTACAAACAGTTACATATAACTACCTGTCAGTTCGGTCAAACGACACGACCTTATGTGGCCGACCTAATCTCTAATTAGTCAGCCAATCGACTTAGTTGGCTTACTGACTAGCTCCTCCAATAATAACCCAGGAAGAAAAATCTAGGTTCTAGGTGTTTCTATTGGAACCATCAATGAATCCTAAATAGATCAAAGAATTCGTCAACATCTGCCACAAAATATGAATGATGTCAACAAACTGATAACACTACAATAAGAAAAAAAACTATACAAGTTGTATAGTAATATACAAGATGTCAGCCTCGACTAAATTTTAAGCATAATATTTCTTAAGATAGATCCCATATCTAGGCTCTTCCAAGGAATTCTCTTCATATTCCTTCATCTCATAGGCTCCTTTCTTTAAGAAATGATTTACCATGTAAGGCCCATGCCACATGGGATTAAAATTATCCACCCTTAAAGGTTCACTAGCTTCATTATATAAGAAGACCAGTTGACCTTCACTAAATCGATGGGGATAGACATACTTATCATATCAGGCCTTAACACAATGCTTATTCACCTCTAGGGCCATTACAACATCTGAACATTGCTCATCAAGGTGCTCTAAGTGGACCAAAATCTCTTACAACTCAGAAGTGTCAGGTAGAAACTCTATGGCTAGTTTCAATGAAGGAATCTCTCACTCAACTGGTAAAACCGATTCCACCCCATGTACTAGATGATAAAGAGAGAATATGGTGGCAGTCATGTCTGCAGTTTGATAATCACACAAAACAAGGTATAGCATGATATTCTAGTTTGTTTTTCTTTGTGGGGAGGTTCTTTGTAAAATGGCCTTAAGGGACTTGTTAAATATTTCAACTTGGCCATTCGCTTGAGGGTAATAAGTAGAAGAGTTTTATTTATTATACCCTAGTTTAGAAGTTAATTATGTCATCATATTATTTTGAAAGTTCCATGGTCAGTGATGAGCTCCTTCAAGATTCCGAACCGAGTGAAAATAGGATGTAACAAGGCAGGATGCAAGCACATATTTCATGCAAACACCTGAAAAGGGTGGAAGTGCTTGACATCATTAACACAATATTTCAATATCGATGACCAATATTAACCCTCTCTAAGTATTTTTTGGGCAATATCAAGCCCAAATAAATGACCACCACACACCCCAACGTGGAAATCATTCAACATAATATTAGCCTCGTCGTGAGTAAAATAACGACGGAAAATGGAATCCATCCCATGGCTATACAATGTATCACTGATAATAAAGTAGTTATTATAATTATGACATAGGCCCATCATCATTCATACCTTGATAGGTGATAGGGAACCTTAAAATTCTGTAGATAAATGATGATATCGCCATACCAAGGGTTTGTAGTCAAAATGAGGAAAATTTGTTCATCCACGAATGAATCCTCGTGGATCATATCTTCATCCAAGCTATGGATATCTGATATAAGCTCCACAAATATTAATGATTTCTTTGATTTCTCTGCAACAAATTTGAGGTCAAATTCTTGCAAATAAAAATCCATTTATTATATTTTCGCCCAATTATTCATCTGGTCAAGAAAAATTGAAATGGATTGAAGTGGGATATGATGGTAGTCTAAAAAAGGAATATATAGTGTCTCAACTGATGGACTGCATGGACAGTCACTAAGGTGAACTTATCAATGTGACTATATCGAAGTTCAACATCAATTAGATTCTAGCTAATATAATATATAGCGTGATATTGGAGCTCATCATCCATTTGAACTAGAACGATAGAAATTTTCTCTAGAGACACGATCACATATAAAAAAAACCATGGCTATAGTCAAGTGGACTAAGCACGGGGACCAATGCCAAGTGTTTCTTAAGGGTGCCAAAGGACTCTTGGGATTGACAATCCCATACGATCACAGTATCCTTGATCAATAAGTGCATAAATACCTTGTTCAAATTGGCGTAATTGACGACGAATTGATGTAAGCAATTTCCCATCCCTAGGAGACTATGAAGATGTCTAATTATGTGTAGGGGAGACAACTGTAGTATTGCTTCAACCTTTAATGAATTTACCCTAATACCCTCCATGGATATAATGAATCCCAAGAAACAACCAACTTTGACACAAAATATCTACTTTTGAGGATTTAACAGAATTTCATAATGGCGTCATCTTTCAAATACCAAGTGCAAATGATCTGGGTGATCCACCCTCAGACAAGAGTGAGCAGCTAAATTGCCCAGATAAACTTCAATAATATACTTATGGTCATGGAAACCAAAAGTCATAGCCCACTGAAAAGTGGCTCCTGTGTTTTTAATGTTGAAAGACCTTTTTTGGTATGCAAAAGTACCCCAAGGACAAATAAACATAATCTTATGTTGATCCTTGAGTTTGATTTGTATTTGGTTATACCACGAAATCCTTCCATAAATAAGAAAACTTTGCTCCCATCACATTGATAAAAAATATAATTAATGAATGGGGTGGCGAAATTATCTTTCAGATAATCCCTATTAAGGTCTCTAAAGTCCCTGAATACATGGATGGTCCCCTGCTTCTTATTGACTGGAAGGTGATTGGATACCCATTAAGTTAATGGAACTAGATAGATGAAACTGAATTTGAGTAGCCTCTCTATCTCATCCTTAATGGTAGGTTCTTTGCAAGGGTTCATTGCATGAATGCATTGTGAAATCTGTTTAGCATTTGGATATGTTTTGAGATCATATTCAACAATGCAAGGGCCAATTCCTAGAATCTCTTGATTTCATCGGGAGAGCAGTCTGCACCGATGTAAACATACTTGATTTTACCAGGAATATGAGAGATGTTGATAGTAATTGTAGGAGATAAATTTGACATGTTACCTTCTGCATATATACCCCGAGTGACTAATGGGATCGTGGGATGACCAACACTCTTTTTTAAGGTATTCCTAAAGTCATCATGCTCAATTCATTCGATATCCAAGAGGAAGAAAGATCGATGATGTGTCTCCTCTGGAGGTTTTTCCTAACCTGTCATGGACTCAATAATCACTTCATTTAAAGGAGAATTATCATCGAGGAAATCATGTGACCATGATGACGTGACCGCCCAAGAAGGCATGGAAAGGAGATCCTACTCTTCCATCTGTGAAGACGAAGCACTAGGGTATACAAAACTGTGCAAATATTATTTGGGAAGTGCATTATAGTAGACTAGAAGGGAACTTTAGCACTAAGAAGACAATGGTAGTATTGCAGAAGTATTTTTATTAGCCGAAACTCCATCACAAATTCAGTTGATATATCATATCCTGCATTGCCTGCTCCATTGTAAAACTAACCATAAAAAATCAAGGGTTCTACACCCCCTTCCCAATCCACAAAAGTCCCACAATGACATTGTCATATGTGCGCCAAATCCCAAAAAGATGAATTTGGATAAGTTGTACGTCGACACAGATCTTAACTTGAAGAAAACAATAAATAGTGGGACATTATTCAAGTTTAAGTAACTTCACTAAGCGAACACATATCTTGACCCAATAATACTTTAAATAAGCAAGAGATGGACATGGTGAAGCAACTTGTGGAAATGAAAGAAAAATATCTGAGTTAACTTGGTTAAACAAGATTATAAATTCCTTGGGGTATCAATGACTGATTGATAGAAGAAATATTTTTACAAAGTGGACTTGAACTACAAAAAATAGTATGTTAGTACTGGAATTGAACCAAAGGTTGTGGAAGGCTTGTTCCTAGGTAATAGCATAACCACTTTAGACTATGCTTCTGGCCCAGCACAGTCAGAGAGGGATCTCTTGTTTACTTACCAAATTTTCTCACGCAAGATATTCAATTGAGAATGGTCAGGAGGTCAGATTCCTAAATGGGGAAGGTGTGTTGTTATGAGGTGTATATTGGATGATCAGAGAGGGGGACCATTGGGAAATGGAGTCGACAATCCTGGTATGGAACATGTTGTAGGAGGTAAAGAAATGTGGAAATTTATAGACAGATGCAAGGTAGCCGCCCATCTTCCAATCAGGAGATGTTTAGCAGGTGATTAGTGGATGAGAGGGAATAGTCCATCATGCAGAGCATTTACAGGATGAATTTTGCGTGACTTTAGAAGAATTTTTTTAAATATGTTTGAAACAAAGGGCCGAGAGCATACAGGATGAATTCTATCCCTGATACACTACTATCCAAACATGAAAGAAAATAACAAACTGGAATGAAAAACAGGATAAACATTCACATAAGGAAGTTGCATATTGAAAAAAAAGACGATGCAGGAATCTCTTCCTTGAATAGTTATCATTCCTCTACAATTTTATTCACATCACAGAAATCCATAAAAAATTACAATGGAGATCCTCGGCCCTTGAAATTTTCCCAACCAACCCCTGTCTCCCTCTACTGGGAGTATATTGATACTATCTTAGACCTGAGACTAATCCCTGAAACAAAACCTGGAAACTATTTTCAGTCATAATCAGACACTAAAAGTTTAGAGTGTGGTACTATTGCCATGATTTACAAATATTAATAGACATTATGGAGCTACCGTGCATGGTAATTGGACTAACAAATCAGAGTTTTCTTCATTCAGGTAACTTAGTATGAAAATGATTGTTATATCGATTGCTGGTAGTATGTTGTTGAATCGGACTGCTCCTGATGTGTCTTTTTTCTTCCTTTGATAGGCATGCCTTCTTCAAACCATGGTACTCAAAGGCTGACAAGAAAACCCGCGCTCTGGTGCTCATCCATTTTCCCAGCTCCTCCTTCGTCTGGTAACACTGCTATAGGAGGGGGCTAGAAAAAGGGTGGCCATGCATTTGATGATGATAAGCCTCCAGAGTGGCTTATCATTCTTGTACTGCTCTCTACCTCCGATGAGGAGGGTTCTCTTGCTGGACATGCCACTAGGTGTGTGTTTGACCTCCTCCTTTCCCTTGGTAAAATTGTTAGGTGGAAATTATAGGGTCGATGATGAAGGATTCGGACCTATATTATCCCAGCTTGAGAATTTTCTCCAACAAATCAGCCACTATTGTGTGTTGGGACATTAGAGGCTGTGAATGCAACTGGAGGTGTCGAAGGGACATCCCTAGGATATAAAAACCCATGCACATCGCAGCCAAAGGTAGGGTTTTCTGGAAGCAGGTGAATCTCTCTAAGTGCTTAACATATGTGCCCCGGTGGTTGGCGATTTCCTAGTGTAGATAACCAGGATGATGAAGAAACGTAATTTTATGTTCGCCAACCATCATTACCCCCTGACAAACTAGCTTCTCAAACCACACAACCATTGTTTTCTGTAAGAGAACTCAAAACTTCACATAATTCAACCTTTCTGGTCTATCTCTCACTCCATACCCATTTCCATGCTTCAATAGTTTCAGAAGGTGGCATTATATAGGGTGAGCCGGATCGACCTAGAGATTACTGTGCACTTGAATACCAGTCATCATAAGAATATCATGTGTGACACTTGGGCGAGGATCTTCTCCTCTCATGAAAAATCCATTCAAGCTATCTCCTTTGATGTTCAGTTATCTTATCATCCATGGATAATACTTTAAGCGCTTTCCCACATGGCTGCCCAACTGGTTTAAGGCGTTTGGATATGACCTTTCCTTCACTTTTGCTTGCAGTG
This sequence comes from Pseudotsuga menziesii, assembly GCA_001517045.1. Taxonomy (NCBI): domain Eukaryota; kingdom Viridiplantae; phylum Streptophyta; class Pinopsida; order Pinales; family Pinaceae; genus Pseudotsuga; species Pseudotsuga menziesii. The sequence continues at coordinate 6,202 of LPNX010420783.1, read as the reverse complement.
ATGGTGGTGCTTGAGCATATTCAGCTCACTGCGTCTCTTTGCTTCGTGTAGAGGCCAGGTTCGTCACTTCAAAAAATATGAACTTCGTGCTTCCCTGTTGTTTTTTCTACGAAAGCCACGTGCCAGACATGTGGAGCATGGAAGGTTGATGTCATTGGACAAGATATTTGCCTCAGGCCTATCACAAATGGAATTAAGGGGCATGATTATTGGTCAACTCGTATGTGAGGCTATCCTCTCTGTACCATTTTCACCGAGAGATTCTGCCCCTGCTGGCATTTCTCATGTAGCCAGGCAGTCTGTCGATCTTGAGAATCAGAACAACAAATCCTCTAGCTCCATGTAGATATCTTTTGCAATCCCTTATGACCTTTGACCATCAGGATTCTCCTTCTATATGCACTGTGAATCAACTTATTCTCCAAATCCGAGCCTCCTATGTGCGGGATTTTCAATATCGGGACCCAAGGTTAATGTCCGCACAACTTTCCTCAGTGGAACTAATATCTATCCACGATCCACAACCTACCTTCATCTAGATCTCCCAATTATGGGCATGTTAACTAATTTCCAATCTTCCCTTGTCCAATTGAGCAAGCACTTTCAAGTTGCAGAATCCTCCATGTCCGTTGATCAATTTCGACCCTTCGTCGTGACCGTTGATCTTAGCAACTAGTACCACTTTTCATGACTTGGAATTGCAATTTTATCCGTGCTAATTCAGATCATGAAATCATTTATGGACATGGATCTACTCATACTTTTATCTCTGTTGTTAGATATCTCCGTCCTTTAATCTATTTCGCAATTCGAAAAAGGTCCTTTTTCCGTGCATGTTTTCCCAGTGGAGTCGCCCCAGGCCATCGATCAGGCTTCGCCTTGATCTCAGCCTTTCATTGCTTATCCCCTTTAACAAGATTCGCAAATACCAAACTTAAATATTTCCTCACATCTTCAGCCTGTGGAACCATGATACATCATTTATCTATGACACCCCTTTATCTCATTTCCATTGCTGCACATCTTGACCTTTGGAAGGATCTACCTTCGTATATAGAGATATATTCTCCATCTAACAGTCTTAGCCCATAAGGGTCTTCATTGAACATGACCTTTTTCGAATCCTTCCGAGCCCATAACTCGAAAGTTTCAAATGGAGTGCTAACAGCTCGCTCCACGAGGGATGCTATCCTCCCAGTGAGGTAGAAAAGAACCTTGTAGACCAAGTTCAAAATCCATTGGGTTTCCCCCAATCCTTCTTAAAAATATTCAACATGCTCTGAGCTATTGCTGTAAAAAGATTATGTTAATTTACAAACTATTCTCTTAACCATACTCTGAAACTAAGAACAATTGTGACTGCAAACCTGTACTTATAACTGAAAATGAAAACAAACTGAATAGTACTGAAGGAAATGCTTAATATACCTCGAGCTTATTTGTACCTAGCTACTCTACCTAATTTAGCATAGCCTAATTAAGTGGATTCTGACTTCCAATGAAGCCAATTAAGCAACTTATCCAATAATTTTGTTTCCTTTTCATGCTTGATTAAGAACAGAGACGAAATACATAATGGAAGAAGGCTATAACAAATAAACTGATCTTTACAGCAGAGATACAACCAGTCATTACCATTACCCGACCTCTCCATGTACTCTGCTACGGGGTCATAGAAAGATCGACAACCTCCAACATATTTTGTCCTCTGTTTATCATGGGAAAGTTGTGTAAAATGCCCTTCCTCTGGTGAGCTGTTAGGCTGATATTTGAAGGATATTTGAAAGGGATTCTTAGGATTGATTTCAAATGAAATATCCACCCTTTCATTCAAAACTTCTGAAGCTAGAATCTCACCTTCCTTATATGCCTCGGCATGGAGATCATATTTTTCTTCAACAAAATCGAGTAAGCACAATCCTTCTTTATGGGATGATATTCTTGAAGGTGAAAAGTTAAAAAAGGCATTTATTTTGGAACCATTACCTCCTTCTTTGTGACCCACTACCTCATCGGAAACTCCTAATGTATCTATAAGTTGAGAGGGACTGCATGACTATTCCTCTTTATCATATTTTGTTCCAAACAAACCTATGGAATGCACCTTCTCATCTAACTTTTGTTTCCGCTTAGAGGCTTTAAGTCTGTGTCTTATTAATTCAAATGAGGAATAACACAAGTGAAAATTGTCCCCTTCAGTACACTTATTATCCTTTCCTATCTCATCCCTCTGACTTTGGATTGCAGCTTGATTTTCTCCATTAGTAGACCTTGGTTCTATAGCTAGTTCTTTGGGTATAACCTATAGGTATTCCTCCTCATACTCATCGTACACGGGTATACCGAAATCCATTTTAAAATCATCATTAACGGATTTGGTGCTAAGAAGATTCCAACCTTCAGAAAACAAAATGGAAGAACCATATACTTTTATATCGGGTAGATCATTTTTCTGTCTAGTAAGGGAAAGCTTTAGCTGAATAGGGACTATCCCATGTCGTTTATGTGGCCCAACCAATTTTAATGTATCTTTTATTTCTCCACCACTATATTGACCTGACAATTTTTGGAACATCTTAAGGTTTTCTTCAACTTCCAAACAATCAGTAAACATGTGCTACAGGGTGGTTGATTTTCTTTCCAAAAGAAGTAATGACAGTTCAGGAGGAAAGGTAGATGCATAATATATTTTAGCATCATTTTCAAGAGTTTGGACTTCCGTTGGCATGTTATGATAAAATCTTGCAAATATTCTGTTAAAGCTAGACATGGCTTCACCCTCCTGCATCTTCACGGAATTATGGACAGGGGGTTATGGACAAAAATCAGACTTCAATTTGACGATTTTGTTTTTCTCATACAAGTAAACGTTGGTATGTGAGCATTAATATTACATGTCAAATAAATTTAAATTTGGAAAATAAATCTAATTCTAGGCCTATATATGCTAAATTGTTAATGACAATAAAATAAGCAATGATGAACATAAGAATATATATGTTTCTCATATAATAATAAAATATATTTTTATTAAATTTTTTAATAATAAATAAGGATAAGAATTTATATTAGAAATGTTATAATAATGAATTTAGTTTTATCTTAATTTACATCTAGGTTTCCAAAGTTTCATAGAATTTAATATATTACATTAAATAATTTTTTTTTAAATCATAAAATATAAGCTTATTTTTTCTATTGCATCACAACTTCGAGTATCTTAGAAATTAATATATTTAACTAAATTATTTAAAAAATAAAATTTAATTTTAATTTTCTTAAAATATACATTTATATTTTCTATTGGATCACAACTTTGACATGACAAATTTTATTTCAATTTAATTTCATTTGTCAGAAATAAAAATATTTCAAATGTTATAAAAGTTGTACAAAACTAATATTTCCCATCTAGCTCATTTTCTTTCTTTCTCTACTACAAGTCTTTTATGATTGCCACTCAGTCCTCCAAGCAGAGGACAAAACAATTATTATCCTACCAACTAAGATTTCCACATGGTCTTGTAAGGGAATTATTGTTGTCCTGCTAACTCTATTGCAATTGTTTCAGAATATTTGCACCTAGTGATAGAGTTCAAGAGTAAATGGTTTCTCTCATGCTAGTCTTTTTAACATTTCCTCTTGGTCCTACAAGCCAAGAAGGAATTGGTAAATTATTATGCTTACTGAGGGTACTAATATTGGGCTTTGGAATATCCATGGAACATCACACTTTGTATTTTTCTTGATGTTCTTAGGACTTAAACCTGCAAATATTATGTTGCATCCACATAATGCAAAATTGCAATTTGCTAAGGAAAAAACCCTTTCCTTGATTATCATTGCACAATAGTGAAATCACGGGAAAATATGACCCTGAGAAAGATGATAACCCATAATTTTCATATTCTAAGGGAAATACCCTTGGCTTGATCATCACTACCCAACTAAGGAAAAAACCCTTGACTTGATCATCGTTTCGAAACAAAAAAAACATGCAACAGAATCAAATCCCGATGAAGTGGGACCATCTATAACATTCTCCAACCTATTCAATAATGCTTCAGGAGAAGGACACTGCAAAAAGTGCAAAAATCTATTCAAATTGATTTCAGATCCAGTTCGACGAAATATCAAGGTCAACGACATGCATGACAATGACAAGGGAAACACATGAGAGAATATTTGGCACTGTAAAATCTCCAAATTTCATGAATAATTTTTTTTTAATATATGTCTATCTGTAATTACATAGCATAAAATATCCATATGATGTTCAAATTTGTGCTTAACATAAAGGACACAGTTACGACAAACAATAAAATATGACTTAGGTCTAACTGCAGAATATAAAGGATAAATTAAACTCATATGACCTTTAAAATATGTTTATTCTTTTATCCATTAACATAATGACTCTTTGCAACAACATTACGATGCAACTTATTGTTATGACGACACTACTTTTCTTTTCGTCAAGTTTATGAAAGAATGCCATTTTTATTTTCTATTAGTTAAAATTATTGTGATTGTTGGTTATGTTCTTCTTTGCATTCCATTTGACTCTATTTAGATGCTAGGCAAATAATGGGTTACATGTCTTACTTAGCATTTATGGCTAACACAGATTTTATGTTTCTTTTGTGTAGTTGTTTACTAAATAAGTCTTACACAACCTAGCTATCACAAAATACTAAGATAAATATATATAAAACCACTCCTAAACAAGGGCCTAAGCGTTGGGAGAAAAGGGAACAAAGATTAATTTATTCATATGAAAATACAAACATAAACATAAATTCTATGGTATTAAACAATGAAATGGGGTGGTATTGGAACTATACTATTTGGGTGGAAAAAGCATACACCAAGTGGCATTAAATGCTCATGTGATGGTTCATGTGCTACAGTTGTTGATCACTGCACATGTCAACTCATAAACCCTAGGGGTTTAATGCACCTCATAAAACATTACTTCCTTGTCGTTGTAACTCTATTTCTGTAACGTATTCTATTATTTGTTGTGTGTCTTGATTAGTCTCTTCCTGTAATGTTGTAAAGATACACAGTGTATTTCGATGGTGGACGAGCAGAGGTTCTCGGCCCTCGACACCATTTAAAATTGTCTGTGAGAAAAGGGTTTGTTTGGATGGTTCTGGTTCCACTATGTGGCGACGTCGGTGACCAAGCTCTTACTACCATAGTGGCCTTAAAAACAAATATAGGATAAGTTCTTTCTATGGCTTATGTTGTCATTTCCCATCGTCAAAAACAATTTAAGATTCAATATTTGACCTCTATGGGTTTCATGTGTAGGAGGTTTTCAAGAACGAATTGTTGCACTTGGTTTTTTATTGGATGTCATTTTGAAGGAGTTATGGTCCTGGTGAGACCTGTAACCTTGTTTTCCCGTGGGTCTGTGGCTTGTGGCTCCGTGTCTTGACATGCGTCCTCATGGAATGGATTTTATTCCCGCGCTTCCTTGTCATTAAAAAAAAATGGTAACCTTCTTGGTTCTTCCCTGTGGCATTTACTAATGGTTTTTAAAAAGGTATTCCATGACCGTGAAGTTAAAGGACTGTAATGTAATTACATAGTTTGCAATGGATTTAGATGACATATTCATTATTTTTTGGAGTGTTTGAAAAGTTGTTGAACTGTCGCTCTGAAACTTGTAAATGTTTATTTTCAAAAGAGACTCCCATAAGGGTTTTATTGTTGTATTTACATAGTCGATTTGATCCTTGAAAGTTGTCTCAGTTTGTGACTCTGTAATTTCAATTTGCTAGTAAAATATCTTTAGGACCAAAGGCCGTTTCTATTTTCCAGCACTTAGTGCAGTAGTTGATTAGTGTAATGTTACAACCGTGAGGATATTACTATGTTTTGATTATCTTTATAAAATGATGAGATTGCATCTGTGAGGCCACTGTCAAGTCAATAATTGCTTAAATTGATACCGTTGTTCATATATGGAATAACAAATATTTAAGAGGAAGTCGTAAGGCTGTTGTGAATCCTTCTTTAAGGTTTTTATTGTATGTTTTTATTTAATGCATTCCAAATAATACTAAGATGGTCTCCATCCTACAACAAGGGTTACGACCTGTCGAAAATATTGATTTAGAGTTTTCTTTTGGAGTAAATACTTATATTTTGGTTGGGCCATAAATCCTTTGTATTTGTAACTCTATTTGTATTT
>LPNX010420774.1:43896-55555 GCA_001517045.1 Pseudotsuga menziesii | reverse complement strand
TGGTGGGCCTCCTTGCGGGGTGAATGAATGGTGGCAAAATAACGAAACATTTGCAGTATGACAGGAGTGGATGGCTCATGTAAAAGTGTGAAATAATCCCATGACGGCCGATGTGGCGCGTAAATTAATGCGGCAAGGTGTAGGGACGCAATGTTGAAATTGTACCAAGTGAGAGCGAGAAATGATCTCAAGCATCATCACGAGCTCGGAAAAAAGAATCCAACGATATAAAAAGTGTTAAAAACGGAGAGCGGCCCAAGTGGCACGCAAATCGAGGCAACAAGGTGTCGGGGCACAATGTTGAAATTGTGCCAAGTGAGAGCGAGAAATGATCTCAAGCATCATCACGAGTGCAGAAAAATGAATCCAGCGATATCAACAGTGTGAAAAATGGAGAACGGCCGAAGTGGCGCGTAAACCAAGGCAACAAGGTGTCGGGGCACAATGTTGAAATTGTGCCAAGTGAGAGCGAGAAATGATCTCAAGCATCATCACGAGCGCGGAAAAATGAATCCGGCGATATAAAAAGTGTTAAAAATAGAGAGCGGCCGAAGTGGCATGCAAACCGAGGCGACTATTGGTATCGACAAAATGGGCAAAAATGATGTAGAAAAAATAATGCTACGAGGTGACCATCGTGACGGTCTTGTCGTGCTGATTCCAAAACTGTAGCTAGAGATGAATGGGACGCTGTTTCTGACGAATGGGGGGTGCATCAGGCCATGTGTTAATGTGCTGCTCTTTAATGGCAGGGTCAAGACTAGGCATTTCGGTATAGGACCAGGCAAAGACATCACGAAATTCTTTGAAGAGTGTTTTGTATTCCTCGATCTCCTGCTCAGTGCAATATGCTCCTAAAGTGATGAGTTCGGGGGTGCCTCCGGGGGTAGCGATATCAATTTTGATGACAGGTGAGATGTTGGCCATGTTACCCTCTTCGAAGGCGTCAGGAGCAGGAATCGGGTCCTTGAACCAGTCAACCTTGGGGGGAAGAAAGTCTTTGGACTCGACTGTAAATTGGGTAGCAGTGTTAGAGGAAGATTCATCTGGGAGGAAGTAGGAACGATGGTGCATGTCATCCCAAGGATAATCCGGGGCAGTGAGAGCTTCAAGAATTTCTTCATCCGTACGGAATGTTTGGGTCATCAAATCGATTGACGGGGGTGTAGTGATGGAAGAGATCATATATATGGTATTAATCTCTTCGAAAGAGGGAGAGTTTGGGGGGTGGATCTCCACAATGGTGGGTGATGTCTTTTCAAGATCTAAATGGTTCATCTCAAAAAGAACGGGATTGACCGTTCCGGAAGGGGGAGAGACCGGGAAATGGATTTCCTTAATGGTGAGGCAGGCCATCTCGAGATCCAGATTGTTTATCTCAAAGAGAGTGGTATTAACCTCTTCAGAAGGGGATGAGACCGGGGAATGGATTTCCTCAATGGTGAGTGGTGCCGTCTCAAGATCCGGATTGTTCATCTCAAAGAGAGCTATTCTGTACTAGGGGAGATCGGGACAGTGATGGGAGTAATGCCCATAAACATCGCATAAGGCACAGGAGTGGTTAGTGCGCAGGGATTTGTCGCGAGGCGTAGGGGTTGGATCTAGATGGACAACCGGGATGGTGGGGTCGTCGTCGAGCATTTGCATGTACTTCTTTAATGGTGGTAACTGAGGACATAGGTGAGTCGCATGGCCCAACTCATCGCATAGCGCGCATTTGGGAGGAGCACGAAACACAGGGGGGTTTTTGACTGTCTTAGCAGGTGGGACAGCAGTGTAAGGTTGGGGACCTCTGCCCCCAATGGGTTTGGTAAGAGGAGGGGGAGGTTTTGCGGAGGGCGACGGGGTAGTGACACCGGGAGGTGGTTGATTAGTAGTGATGATGGGTTGCACCGGTTGCAGGATGACATCTGGTGTCGGGGGACGAACGGGAGGCGAAAGATACCAAACGGGTAATCCCAAGATTAAACCAGGGAGGTTGAGGGTAGCCATGACCGGGGTGCTTACTACTCCTGAGGGAGGGAAGAGGAAAGGAATGGTATGGATGGGCGTAGCACCAATGTGACTAGGTACCAAAGGGGGTTGAGGCAACAAGGGCGGTTGACTGGTAGGAGTTCGCGTGATGTGGGACAAGGTACATAGATCGGATACTTCGGTGGTAGGAGACGGGGGTGGAATAGATGGGAAGGTCGAGGTCATTGGCGCATCTGAGTAAACTCCGGGACCTACTGAAGACACGAATGAGGTGGTGGCATCCGAAATAGGTTGTTCGACCATGGGGAGTACGGGCCCTATAGAAGAAACGATTGTGTTGGTGGCACCCGAGATAGGTTGTTCCACCATGGGGAGAACATTTTCAGGCGCTGCAGGGGCATTGGGATCGTGGTAAGTAAGTTGGTCAACCGTGACCACGCGTCCCTCATGGGGGAACATCATGATACGAAAAACGGTAGAAGCGACTGCCCGCATGGCATACATGTAGCTGCGGCCAAGTAAAAGGTTATAATCAAGCTGTGCATTGATAACCTCGATGTTAACGAGGACAATTTTTCCAGCCAGTTGCAGGGGGACATTAGTTAATAGGCCTTGTGGTTGAGCTGAACGGCCGTCATAGGCTCGCAACGCAGTAGAGGACTGCTGGAGAGGGGGGGATCCCATTTTCTACCAGATGGAGGTGGGCATGACACATGTAGAGGCACCTTCATCAATAATGCATCGATGGACGACAAAATTCCGTATGGAGACAGAAACTTGGAATGATAAATTGGAAGGCAGGCGGGGTTCGGATTGGTCCAAATCAAATGCCATTAACTGTGAATCATTCGGATCGATAGCTCCAATGGCTGAGAGTAAAGTCTTACGCTGCGAAGGGCAGTTTTTTAAGACTTCTAATGCAGACATGGCTGCGGGGGATTGGGCTAAATCATCGACAATGTTGTAGTTAGACGCAGCCCGCGCATTGGGGTTGTTGTTGATACGGCGAAGTGGGAAACGGGCTGTTTTGGGAGCTCCATCTAGTGGAGGTGGAGGTATACGTAATGCTTGATCAGTGGGATGAGCGTTAGCAGGGTTATTGGCAGGAGGGGCTTCCGGGGTGGAGCCATATTGGTTCCGCTGAGTCTGGAGGTTGACCTCATCGGAGGACATCATCAACAGATGGTGGGTACCTGAGTCAAATATGGGTTGATCAGGAGTCGCGTAAGTGATTTGTTGGATGGGCGCATTAGCTGGAGGTGGAGCCAATGGTTCAGTGTTCACTAAGCCTTGGTTTGGTAAGGGGTTTTGTAGCACCAAAGGTGGCTGCTGAGGTTGTGGGGGATTGGGTGGCACTTGAGGAGCCGCCTGTCCTGGGCGTAGTCTATCAGCAGCCAAAAGTTGTTGAACTCACTCCATAAGTGGACAAAAATGTGTGTAGTGGCCGTAGACCCCGCAAACAGAACAAGGGAAGTTGGTTCGCAAATTAGGGTTTTTAGCCTGCTTGGGCGGGCGATCAGGGTTTTGGTTGGTAGGGGCCGCGTTATGGTTAGCAGGGGGATTAAGGTGTTGACCAACTTGCTCGGTCTGTTGGTTGTTCCCACGGTTGCGGCCTCTACCGCAGTTTTGTTGGCCCTGGTTGCGTTGGTTGTTCTGGTTTAGCGGTGGGTTTTCTTGGGCGTAAACCTGCCCTTGGGTAGTGGGTGGATTCTGAGTCTGCGCAGGTGCGGGAGCGGGCTGCGGTGGATAATATGGAGGTGGAGACTGTACTGGTGCAGCTACTTGAGGGGGTTGTTGATAGTGCTGTGGAGCGGTTTGTGGGTTTTCCGCAGGGGCTGGCTGTGGCTGATAATAATGAGGTTGAGCTAGTGGTGGCGCAAGCATTGGTGCAGCCTGCTGATGATAGTAGGGCTGAGGTGCGATCGAGGGGGCATAAGCAGAAGTCATATTGCCGAAACACTGAGGTGGACAGGAGGGTCCATGGGAATGGTGTTGATGTGGCATTTGAGCATACGAGTTGGTTGCTCCGGACTGTGATGTAGCCCGCGAAGGTTCAGGGCCAGGGGGAGGACGGGCTATGGAAAATGGCTGAGGCTGCGAGGAGAGACGGCCAATGATGCCATCGGCAGCGTGGGATGCCCCCAGCGCATCGTGTTGGGAGGGATCGCCGCGAGGGGCGTCTGGTATGATGGTATAAAGATAACTCGACTGGGCGTAAATGAGATCGAACTGTTGGGCTTTAAGGATAGCCTCTTCCTCCGACTGGGGTCTTTCGGCTGCCACATCCTTAGCAATGAGCAGAAGGAGGGATTTGAGGAACCAATCGAGGAAGATCCGGTCATCTAACTTGATTTTGCATAGGCTACGGCGTCGCCGCCATTCGTGAATGTGGTCAGTGATATGGGTAGCCGTGTTCTGCCGGCAAGATAGGAGGATCTCCACGCCCGCGTCATAGCGGACAGGTAACTAGAAGAAATGTAGGAAGGTCGAGGCCAGGGACGTAAAGGTGGCATGGGTTCCATGGGGCAGCTCGATATACCATTTGGCAGCAGAGCTAGTGAAAGTGCGCTGTAATAAACAGAGGCGAATGGGGTCGTCTACTATGGAATTTGAGGAACACCATAGATGGAAGGACATGATATGGTTTTCTGGGTCCTCACCTGCCTTACCCTCGAACTTAGGGATGTCAGAGGGGAGCTTGGTAGGCATGGGGGGCCACGCAGGGTTGTGTCGGATGGGGTCGTTGGTTAATCTGGCTAGGTCAGGTAGGTTGAGGCTAGCCATGTATGGCAAACTGGACGGAGGGTGTGACACGGAGGGGGGTTGGATCACGTTGGGGCCCATGCCCCCAAGTGGAGGGGTGATGTGAGGGATGTTGCCCCCAAATGGGGGAACTAAGTTGGTGGAGGTCGGACCTACCCCACCAATGGTGGTATGAGTCACTAATGGAGTGGGGATAGGTATTTCGCTGCGGGAATCGGTATTGTGAGGGGAATAGTAGAGGGGCCTCCCGTGGAGGGCATACCCATGATAGGTGTGAAAACTGGTGTAGTGGTGGATGTGCCACCAACGGTCCGTCCCATGAAGGGAGTGGGATTCATGCCAGCCATGGGGCTAGTAGGGGCGGTGTAAAGCGTGTTCTCAGATTCAAGCTCTGAGTCTGAGGTAAAATAAGGGGCGTCAGAATCTGCTGACAGAGTCCTATGCCGCTGACGAGTGGAGTCAAGTGACAAGGCTCGAGATCTACGATGAGTGGTATCAAGTGATCCATGCTGTGGGGGTTCGCCTCTGAGGCGACGAGAATGTCTCGGGGAAGCAATGGTGATAAATGATGTCAAATCTTTGTGAGTTGATTTAACTACAAAAAGGCTCAAAAAACCCTAATGCAACCGAGTGTGCAGAAGGAGAGCTCAAAAAATAGGGCACTCGGGCCAACAAGCAACTCAAAACGCCCACTGTAACAACTGTGCTACAAATAGGCGGAGTGTCAACAAAAATGGTCAGAATACCAACAAGCAATAGGTTTGCTAAAAATAGAAAACGGTGGACTCACTAGACCAAAAGGAGGTAAGGGAGGATGCAAACACCTAACTAGTAGTATTATGACCCAACCAAGTATATCCTCTGCAAGGTGATGAAATCCAAGTCAGACAATATAAATAGGAAAGTCAAATGGCTAAAGTATCCCCCTATCGGGAGGAACACCGGGTACTCAAACCTAGAAGTATGGCAACTAAGATACCCCGTTCATGACACGTCCAGAAAGGTAAATCTGCCGCTTGGTTCTTTAACCGCAATATTCCCTATACAGGGATATTCCGAGAACTGCGAAAGGTATCCCTTCAGTTACTGAATGGAGTTCGGTATTCCACTCAGACCTCCGGAACCAATCTCACGACTTCAACCCTCCTAAGGGAGAGGCCTTCTGATAATCTGGTTGTGACCGTGTCAAAAAATACTAGGGGATTTTGGCTCCCTAAAGGACAACAACTATGTCTCAAGTGTAAATAACCAAGGGGTGTTATTGGAAGCCTATCCCCTTGATCCTACCTAACTACAAAAATTCTTTTATGTTCCCCAAGTGGGGTTAGGATGTTGGTTGAGTTAAGTATTTTTTAAGTCTCACTTGATTTAGGTGATAGATTGTGTGCTGGTGAGGTTATTAACCCAGAAGAGAAGTGCCAGGGCAACTTCCAAAATAACAATATAATTGAATGAAACAATTTATACCATGCAGAATTTATCTGAATAAACAATGCTGAAATAATGTTGAATACACAATGCTAAAATTTTGTAAACAATTCTGTAAACATGGGACAGAAAGGCTGTAGGGTTGCAGGAAATATGGTAGCAAAGTGACTGGGTTTCGGCGCGGCAATGACTGCAAAAATCAAATCGCGGATCGCGGGTATGGGGCGAAATCGCGCGGTCGGACCGCGGGTTTGAAGGAAAAAGTCGCGCGCAGATCGTAGGTTTCAGCGGCGGTCGGATCTCGGGTTTGAAGGCAACAGTCGCGCGCAGATCGTAGGTTTTTGGCTAACAGCGGCGGTTGGATCGCGTGTTTGAAGGCAACAGTCGCGATTAGATCGCAGGTTTTTGGATAATAGCGGCGGTTGGATCGCGGGTTTGAAGGAAACAGTCGCGATCGGGTCGCGTGTAGGTGCTGAAAAGTCGCGGGCGGACCGCGGGTTTGAAGAAAAATAGGTGCGATCGGGTCGCGGATTTCTGAAAAAAAGGCGCGGTTGACAGCGACCGAAAACGCCATCCGAAAGGACAAAACGGAAAAGAAAATAAAGAAAAAAGCCAGCGGAGTCGCCAAAACTGTTGCTAGGGTTTTAGCCCTAGCTTGTACAAATGAGTACCTACTAAGGACAATGGATTCCTTAGTAGCAGTTCAAAGGATATATGAATTAAAAGCTATAACTGAAATAAAAACTAAATCTAAACATTCATGAAGCAAAACAATAGAAAGTAAATAACATGAAACAAAAACAGTAAATAGTAAATAATGATCTTTATTGATGTTACCTCCAATGTGGAGGGTGGTGAAGTCCGTTGCGTTGGTCCGATGTCGGTTGCTCCGATCTTCAAGCTGCTTCTTCTCTTTCTCCAATGGTGGAAATGGGCCAAAAGGGGCTCTCACGGTGAGAGTAGCTTCAATGGTGAGCTAGGGTTTCACGAGCAATTTTGGCAGAGGCAGGATACTTTGATTGTGGATATGAAATGAGGGGTCTCCATCACTTATTTATAGTTGGAAACCATGCAGTTTTAGGGGTAGGGTTTGCTAATTAGGGTTTCATCTTTTTAGGGTTTTTTCCTCTTTTTCCTCATTATTTTATATTTTTTATTCCTTTTTGGAGATTTTTGCTTTTTTGGAGGAATTTTGGATATTTTTAGAGGAAAAGAGGGTTTTATGGCCTTTTGGAGGCTTTTTGCATGGTTTTATGGGTTTTAGATGGAAATATGGTGGGAAAATGGACAAATGAGCCATGTAATGGGGTAGATGAGGTAGTGAACCCTTTTTGGGTGATAACACACTCCCTTTCGGCAATGAATTTTTCCCACCTCTTTTGTTTTTTCTCCCAGTTAGGGTTTAATGGCGGTCCGTGAAGTGATGGACGAGGTTTGATGATATGAACCACTCCTTTGTTGATTAGAAATTTAAACAGCAAGGTCGGTAAGGAACACAAGAATTGTTCAGTGAGGTTTGTGTAGAATTTCTTCTTGATGGTTTCCACCAAAGTTCTTTCTTCTACTGCTTTCTCCTCATAGAATTCGTCGATGATATTTTGAACCACTCCGATAGGTTTGTTCTTCCCCCTTGACTCAGTTTTTCTAGTAGCTTTTGATCTTTAGTCCCTTCCAGCTTTTTCATCCAGGAGTTTCTTCAGAAGCTAGGGCACTGATTCTACAAACTTATCATGAGTTTCTATAAGAATCTTTCTTTTTCTTGAGCAATCGTCAATTTATTCCTCCGTGCGTAATTCTGCAAATAATTTGCTACTTTACACTCCCACCAGTCCTTAATCTCTTGTTTTGATATCATCTGTTTGCATACATCTCAGACATGTACTATGTAGGCAATGGAACCAATGTTGTAATCTCATAGATCACATAGGGTTACCAATAATACATACTAAAACATACATACATAACAGAGACAAGAGATAAGAACAAGTGGATAGAAGAATATATTATATTAACATGAGAGGGTTCATAAAAGACAGAGAACTGAACCGCATTCTCATTTGGCTCAATAGCCTAATATATATGATTTACAAACAGTTACAAATAACTAGCTGTCGGTTCACTCAACTGACATGACCTTAGGTGGCCGAGTTAATCTCTCATTAGTCGGTGGACCGACTTGGTTAGTGGACCAGCTTAGTCGGCGAATCGACTTAGTCGGCAGACCGACTTAGTCGGCAGACCGAATTAGTCGGCAGACCGACTTAGTTGGCTAATCGACTAAGTCGACTATCATCCAAGTCGGCATACCGACTTGCTCCTCCAACATGCAGCAAAATCAATATAAGTAAAGAAAATGTCAATAGTAAGAAATAGCAGTTTCCTGAAAGGTTGTTTATATGTGCAAAGCAAAGGCGGTGCAGCAGCAAATGCAGATAATAAAGATTTTGCATATCGTCATAAGGTGAACAGTGAAATGCAACGAAGACCAAATTGACCCCATGAACTGTGAGCCTAAAGCCAAAAAATCCTTTGAGAAAATATTAGACTAAACAAACAAAACTGTTGGAATGAAACTCCACCTATTAGAGAAAAACCAAGTGGGAACAAGGATCCGCAACTGGTAATCAATCCATCAATTCCATCAATCCATTCATGCGCAGCATCGTTCGTAACATAGAGGACACATGTGCTATGCGAGACAAAGTTCTTGAATCGAGATTGCAGAATCAGAGACCCGATTGAAGTGGAGTAAAAAAAAAATGATCAACATACGTGCATGAAAAAAAATGTAAGGACAATCAATCCATCATGCGCATCAACAGCTGTAATAGGTGATCATTTGGTCAACATGGAAATTAATTCCTTTGAGTGGACATGTTTGTGGAAATAAAATCCCTTATTTTCAACATGTTGACTCCTGAAAACATGGCCATGTAATGCAATCTACCACCCGTTGAACAACACAGGTTGACTCCCCATTCGGTAAGCCGACGTGTCAGGTGTCGAAATGTGAGTGGCCAATGAGATGAGGAATCTTTTGAGACTACGTACCCATAGTGAAAACGCTTAAGGCGTAATTATAGATTCCTATGGTAAAGCAAAGTTTCCTATGGCTAGGGTTTAAGAGGCCATCAACGTACTAGGGTTGAAAGAGAGATGCATATGGTTCTTCAAGTATATATAAGCAAGATTCAGATATTAGAATGGTTCATACCTTAGCCAAACGAAGGTTGATCCAAGCAGCCCTTCAATCCTCTTCTTGCTCCTCTCGCTCCTCTTGCTCCAAGAGACCTACAAAATGAATTATACCTTGTTCAAACCAATATGACCACATATAAAGAAATGATAATCAAATAAACATGAAATAATGATCTGACTAACATAATCATATGATCATAAACAAATATTCAATCACACATTGAACAATAATTTGGGAAGAAGAAGGACATCACATCTTTATTAATCTTGAAAACATGTACAAAAATACCTTCTCTTCAAGATGGGCACTTCACAAAACCTTGATTTGGTTCTGCTACTTCTCTTCTCCAAGGAACTCATCCTCCAAGATCTACAACACAAGGGGATGATCACTAGGGCAAAGGTGTGGGCAAAGAGAGCTCCAATTCCTCTAGCATGACAATGCAAAAGTTCAAGTCTCCTCTCATGGACCTCCCTACCTCTATTTATATGCTTTGTGAAGAGATAGGTTCGAAGCCAAAGTAGGTACAACTGAAGGAGTTAGTTGCATAACTACCCAAACTACTGGAATTTCAAAAAATGTATTTTTTTGACATCTACAGGAGGAATACATGTGTTGCAGAGACAACAGTCACGTATGCAGGAGGTATGCGTGAGTTTCAATGTAAATAGTAGCATATTTAGGTCATACACGAGCATTATATAGCAAGTCACGTACAATACGCTGGTTTCCTTAAGGCAACTCACATATGCATTAAAAAATCTCATTTTTAGGGTACTTCTGGGCATTTTCAGACTTTGGCTTCTTCTGTAAAGTTTTAGCTGATTGAAATACCTTTATAATGGTACAAAGATGAGGTAAAAAAAGTTACAAAACTCAAGGTATGGATCCTCCAAGTTAGGTGTTTTTTCAGTGACTTTCATGAAGTGTCGACATGCGATGAAATCATGGGAAAGTGGTTACAAGTAGAGATGTGTCATTTTGATCTATAACAGAGTCCATAATTCAATTCAATAGACCAATACAATATTAATCTAAAGTTTACAATCAAATCCATCACATCTGTACATACCACACTCATAACTGCTAAAGCTATGGGTCACACAAGCTAGTGAATACAAGTCACAATTGTGCACTACCATAAAGGTATAACCATAGTTTAATATTTCCATTAAATGTATAGTTGCAATTCATAGTTTCAATAAATGTTGAGTCATGGTTCCATACTATCAATAAATGTAAAGCATCATATTTTATCAAAAAATACAACACCATATTTTAGTGTTACTTAATAGATGTTGGATTTTTCCTATTGCACTGCCAATAAAATGTAGGGTCTTTGATTTTTTCTTCATTTCCTATTGTACACTCCAATTATCTGCCATTTACATTCTAGTTTTTCTAGGGTTAGGGTATCAAATTTTTGTGTGTTGTGTGGATTGGTGCTTCAAACCCTAGATATCTTAAATATTAATAATGAAAAAAAAGTATTGTGAAAAATCCCATAAAATATACTTGTGATTTTCATTTGTATTTTGGGATAACCCTACATAAATAAGGTTAAAAAAATATGTCACTTTCATTTGATATGTATAGAGGTTAAATTTGGGGTCGCTACGTTATTTTTGTCTTAAAAGGCCATCATCCAACCATAGGGTATCAAAATTTGGATTAGTGTTGCATGAGAGAGGCCTATTTTAGCCTCAACAAGTTTTTTAGGTTTAAATACCTTGTTGGTATGCATTTTTGCAAACTTGTAAGAGCCAACAAAACCTCGCCTCATTTTCCCATTCCATCTCCCAAATCCTTCCTCAACCTATCTCCCATCCTTCTACTAGCTAAGACATCCAAAATACATAATTTCCTAACCCTTATATGCCCTAAATCCATCTTCAAAAATTGTGTCCTATTATACATTCCAAATCATGTCTAATGCTCATTACTAGATTGTTGATGTATTTGTAACTTAGGAATGTATTCACTTGTATATTTTATATTGTATTTCATTGTACCCCGACGTAGATGTTTGTTCCTTCGATCGGGAGAGTCATTAATATAATATTTAGTCATGTAAAGTCATTGAGGTTAACCATCCATTTTAATTCGGGGCAATAGTCCCCACAGTTGAGTCATATTAGGGTTATTAGACTCTCCCAGTGAGGTTGCCCCTGTAGAGTAAATGTCAAGTGGAAAACAAGTATAAATAGAGAGACTCTCTATTTGTCACACACAATCACTCAACAGTAGCGCATTAATGAGATAGGAGTAGCTCACACAAGTGAGAGAGAGAACAAC
>LPNX010420774.1:32038-43634 GCA_001517045.1 Pseudotsuga menziesii | reverse complement strand
GTGGTAGCAATTTCTGAATCAGAGAAGTTGCTTCCTCATGCATTGATCTTCAAGATGGTATCCCTTTTCACAATAAGGACATAACTTATTTTCAAATTTCTTCTTCTTAGTGCTAGAGGCCCCTTCGGAAGCTTGTTGATTTTGTTTAGGATTCAAATCACCTTCCTTTGGATCCTTCTTCTTTGATTTCCCCTTTGCTTGTGCTTTGGAAGAGTCAGTAACTAAGAGAGCTTGATCTTTGGAGGTCTGGATGACTCCCATTTAAGTCAATTTGTCTTGCTGCTTGATTAAACACTCAAAAAAAGAATCTAATGAAGGAAGTTTCCAATTAGGAAAGATTTCTCACTTAGAATGAAACATAGAAACATATACAGAGTACTCAAGGCCTATTTTGTTGAGTATGGAAAGGACATTCTTCTCATCCTTCTTCTCTATTCCGCACTGTTTGCATTGGAGCACTAGAGACTTGAATTTAGAGAAGAATTTCTCAATAGTTTTGAAACTACTAGGATGTAAGGATACCAACTCATTATACAGAATGTGTCCCAAAAGCTCATCTTGTTTGTTAAACAAACTATCAAGCTTCTCCCAAGCTTCTCTAGGAGTCCTTAATCCTTCTATATGGAAGAGGAGATCTCTGGAAATATAAGTACATAAGTACCCGAATACTTCATCACAATGGTTTAGGAACTTGTTCCGCTCTACCGGTTGACGAGGCTCAGCCTCCCATCCATGTATGATCCTATGGTAGCCATGCTTGCACAAGGCCAACTACATATCAATCCTCCAATCAAGATAATTGGAAGTTGTGAGGATCCGTGGTTCAGGAGTTTGAGAACTCATAATTTCTTTGGATGAAAGATTGCAAATACTTCTCACAACCTACATAGCCCCTGTCAATTTCACTGCAATAACACACTAAAACATATGAACTATTAGAATCATTCTTTTCCTCCTGACATGAACATGTTTTTAGGGTCTATCACTCTCTCTCCGCTGCTATGAATAAATCCAGAGCTAGAAAATTTTCATAGGGGACTTCTGTGGAAACCCAGCTGCTTTTGATGTTCGATGGGGAGAAACAAGCATGAAACCTTCCTGAGAAGGCTCTGATAGCATATTAGAATTTGAGTTCCATTTAGATCTTCAAGCAGATAGTTCTAATAATGCTTGCAGAAAAAGAATGGAGAATGAACATACAAACTGAAAAAAACAAACCACACAGGAAACGGACAAGTATTGCTCAGGAATTTACAGTACCATTCACAATAATAATATTCGGTGTTACAATAGTTTACATGGGTAGAATTCAAAAGCATGGGATATGAATTTGAATCCTCCTAGTGGATATGACTGTATCTAACTGAATCTCTAAGTCAAGGTATCCTAATCAATATCGGAGTCCAAACAGACAACTCCCTGATGACCAATAACTCCAACAACCAGTGACAACTAGTTAATTCAGTGCAACTGAGTGTGCGAGGTAAGAAAAGTGCTCCTCCCCATGCAACCATGAATTATCCATGCATTGGTAGTGCTAGCTTAATTGACTGTGAAGTAACTGAATGTAACTAGGGGCTAACTAAGACTATCTAGTACTAACACCAACGGACTGAAGTAGGTTGGTGCTGGGACTCCCAGTGGCTCCTAAAATGTAGGAATTGGTCTAGGAGGCACCCAAACTAATGCATGCACATGCAGTAAGTGGTAGTTAACCTCTAGCAGTGTTCCCCACACTCCAGTGATTGGTACATGTGGCCCCATTAGGACAAGTGGATCCAATTGTACTAGTGGACCCAATTAATTAATTTAAGGTTCCTAAGTTAGGAAATAATTAATCTAATAGACATTTTACCAAGGGAGGATTAATAATCCTAACACCCAAAACATTCACCTTGGGAAAATCTGAATAAGTCCCACTTGGAGAATCCATTTTTTCTCTAACTTGTGGGGTTGGAAAGAAGACTTATCAGGCTATTATAGTGAGAAGTTTCAGACCTAAAGGATCCGAAACTTCCTGTTCTGGGAGCCTCCCTCCACTATTTTTCAGAAAATGAGACATTGGACAACTTTCCTTGAAGAGGCCCATATTTCTATCCAATTAGAAGTTTGAAATTCCAAGTTTTGAAAATTAGGGTTTCTTTGACAAACCCTAGATCAGCCAGCTCCGGAACCAGGACGGACACCTCAAATCAGTAATATCTAAATTTTTTCTATTTACACTTGAGGTCCTCATTTCAAAATGACTAATCACACCATCTTGATAATGAGAATGGTGAAGCTGACAACTTACAAGTATGGAAGTATAGGAACTCCGTGATCCTTGAAGAAATTGACTTAGATCAGTATTTCAGTAAAGAATTTCTAAGAGCCAGAGGAAGATGAGGCTAAGGCTAGAGAAAAGAGAATCATTGCATATTCTATTAAAGATCATCTCATCCCTCATGTGTCATCCTTGAAGACACCAAAATGAAGTGTTCGTTGTTATGATGAAGCAATCAAATAAGAATAAGGTATTGTTATAACCACCTTGAATGGCCTCCTAGGAGCATGGGATTCATTCATTGAAGGAATGTGTGCTAGAAGGAAGTGATTACCTTCAGCATAATCTGGGAAGAGTGCACACAAGAAGAAGCTCGACTCATAATAAAGAAGAGAAGATGGGAGCAACTAAAGATCAATCCTTCACGATTCAAAGAACATCCCTCAAGCGACGAGGATAATGAAGGACTCAATTCTTGAAGAACCTCTTATGCATCTTAGAATTTGGATAAGAAATTATGATTTCATGAATGGAGAAGATGATGAAGTTGAAGGCTCAAGAAGGAGTCTACCCATGAAACAAATAAAGATAAGTATTTGAATTGTTTTTTCCTATATATCTAGTTGTTTATATGAAATTGTTTAGCTTTGAAATGTATTATGAATGATTGAATGTCTACATTAATGAACAATATACTACTAATATGCATGTTATGGGTAAGTGGCCTATAGTGCTATACAACACTCCATTTCTAGTTATCTAGGATGAAACCTCTTTGCTGAAATATTGGTATTAGTGCACAATCTCAATAATGTTATGGTAGAGATGGAAGGCATCTGGAAAGTTTGTGTATACCAGATATGGATGAATGTTGTATTGGCTAACATTGTTGCATGATTATAGCTTTATCCATAAGAATATTCCATTGTGAATATTCCTTATGAAATGGTTCTAACCATTCAAATGGTGCATTTGAATTGTGGGATGAGACTTGTTTCGAAGAACAAGTGAAGATAGTTGAAGATTTGTAGCACGAGGATTCTCATAGAAAGAAGGCATAGACTACGAAGAGACATTTGCATCCACTAGGATTTGAGACACATGACATGCAGACTCATGTGTGCAAATTAAAGAAGGCCTTGTACGAGCTCAGAAGGCACGCATGGGATAAAACATACATGAGGATCTTGAAGATCACCTAGAGTGATGAAGATCTTAACCTTTTCTACAAGGTTGAAGATGAAAGCCTATAAAGGGTGACAAGCTCACAAAAGGGTGCGAGAAGAAATTTTCAAAAATTTCAAGATAGAGGATCTTGGTATCTAATGACCTTAGATGGATACATAGAATATTAGTAGTAGAGGAAGCTACTTGTCACTCCAATACAGAATGTTTTAATACATAGAATAGAAAAGGCAGAGGGAGAATGATGCTTCACTTCAGAGGGAGAATGATGCTTCGCTTCAGAGGGAGTGACTACAGAATATGCTGAGGTTTGACATGGTACAATAGGATGCACATATTGCTGATGGATCTAGGCTTTAATAAGAGTAAAGTGGATTCCAGCCTTTGCTTCAAGGTTGAAGGAAAAAGACTAATGATGCTCTTGTTATATGTCTTTGACCTGTTACTGACAGGAAAAGAGGAAATCATTAAAGATTCAAGAAGGAGAATTTTTGTCGAGTTTGAGTTAAAGGACTTGGGTATGATGTAGTATTTTCTAGGCATGGAGGTGGTGCATAGTGTAGATGGAATATCCCTTAGACAAGGGAAGTATGCAATGGAGATCCTGAAGAGGTTTGGGATGATGGACTGCAAGGCCATGGCCACACCTATGGCATTGAACCTAAAGCTATTGAGTGATGCTACATGTGAGACGGTTGATACCACATCTAGTGATTTGATGTGCCTGATGAATACAAGACCAGACACATGCTTTGTTGTGAACGACCTGATCCATTTCTTGACGGATCCAAGACATGCTCACCTGGTCGCAAAGCATACAGTGAGGTACCTGAAGGGTACAATTGAGTATGATATGAATAAGAATACTAACCTGCATGGTTATGTTGATCCGTATTGGTAGTGCCACTGAGAAGAAGAGCTCCTTGGGATGCTTCTTCAGTTTGAGATCTAGTATGGCCTACTGGTTTGGCAGGCTGGAGTCCTACATGGCGCTGAGTAGAACCAAGGAAAAATATGTTGCCACTTGCTAGGTTATTTGTGAGGTAGTATGTTTCTTTTGAAAACTACTATTTGATTTGATTGATCTGACTTGCATATTTGTATGATGCAGAGAGGAGCAGTGAAGCTCAAGTATGTGATCCAAATAGAGATCTTTCGAAACATGGAGTGATGAGTTCTAGCATAACTGGTGAGACAGGTTGTCTGAGCATAAAATCTTGGAAAATCTCATAGGTTTCTCAGATGTAATCATCCCTATAGGTTTTCCTCGGATGTAATCAGTCCTGGAGAAGCTCACAGGTTATGCTTAGACATAATCAACCATGATGTGATTCTATGCTAGAAATCGCAACAGTGAAGTTTGAGTACTTTAGAGAGAATCTTGGTGTTCTTCAGATCAAGGTTCCTTCCAAGGGGAAGTGATGAGTTGGTGAGCCTTTTCGACATGGTGGTATTTTGGGCCTCCCATGCTCGGATGTAAGTGTAGAGCCTTTCTGACATAGTGGCAGGCTGGGCCTCCCATGGTAAGATGTAAGTGCTGAGCCTTTCCGACATGGTGGAAGGTTGGGACTCCCATGGACGTATGTAAGTGCTGAGCCTTTTCAACATGGTGGCAGGGTGGGCTTACCATGGTCAGATGTATGCGCTGAGCCTTTCTGACATGGTGGAAGGCTAGTTATCCCATGGTCAGATGTAAGTACTAATCCGTTTCTACAAGGTGGCAGGTTGGGCCTCCCATGGTTAGATGTAAGTGTTGATCCTTTCTGACATGGTGGAAAGATGGGCCTCCCATGGTCAAATATAAGTGCAGAGCCCCACATCCAACATGAAAAAGGTCTAGCATTGTATATAAATACCTACATGGAGGCTAGGCCTACATCCATCATGAAAAAGGGTTCGCTCTGTAGAACTTCCTATGACGAGTAGATTTGAGAGATAGCACCATTTTCTCAAGATAGTGGCAGCAGTGATGATGATGATCCAAATTTGATGACGATCTAGTGATGCAGACTTGTGCAAATGAAGTTTGTCAAGAGAATACCTTCCTAGTTAAGGGGGAGTGTTGATGTATTTATAACTTCAGAATGTATTCACTTGTATATTTTATATTATATTTCATTGTACCCCAACGAAGATGTTTGTTCCTTCGATCAGGAGAGTCATTAATATAATAAATTCATGTAAAGTCATTGAGGTTAACACTTTGATGTAAGTCGTGGAAATAGTCCCCATAGTTGAGTGATATTAGGGTTATTATACTGTCCTAGTGATTTCGTCCCTGTAGAGTAATTGTCAAGTGGAAAACAAGTATAAATAGAAAGTGAGACTCTCTATTTGTCACATACACTCACTCAACAATAGCGCATGAGTGAGAGAGGAATAGCTTGCACAAGTGAGAGAGAGAACAACTGTTGGATATCATCTTTGTATCTTTGGGTTTTACTTTTGCTATTGGTGATCATTCTATCTCTAAGGAATTTGCGGGGTTTTCTGCTTTATGGTTTCCTCGGGGAAAATTATTTGTGTCTCTTGTCTCTTGTGATTATTGTTGTGCATGTTATTCTCTCAGATAATATCCTATATCATATTTATTAAATGATAAAAATATAACATAGATACCCAATCTATTAAGTTTTAAAGCATACCAACCCTCCTTGAACCATAAAATGACCAACACCTTTTCTTTAGCCTTAGAAAACTCATTATCCTTCTTATCCTTAGTCAATGTTTCCCTCATAGTACCCTAATGTTGGATATCCACATTCTTGCACCCATAGATCATTCTAAACACACCCCACAACATTGTCATACAAGCCTACCTATCCTTACCTATAACAACATTGAACATTTGGCTATCATTTTGGGCTTAACACATTGTTTTGAGGTGCATTTCCCTTGCTAATATGAACAAATCAATCCTAATTAATGAAAAGGGGACCAACTTAAAGAAAATATAACATAACTTCAAGTTGTTAAGAGCTTAGGCCTTGTTGGGTCACCCAACTGTCACATTTCCATCCTATTTTCCTGTCACTATTCCTCACATTCATCCCTATTCATCACTTCATTCATCATTCCTTATATCATTTTCATTAATAAATAAGGGTTTACCTTGTTATTTTCCAACTTATTTGTTTTTAAGTATTTTAAGAGAATTTGTGATTAAATATTAGAAAATTGACATATTTTCATGTATATCTCAAAGTTGTGTGAGCTTTGTAATGTGTAGGAATATTTGAAGATTTTCAACAAAAGGATTATTCAAAATCTTCTCAAATATTTCCTCCACCATTTCAAGATTTGAAGGAGATAATTATTCAAGTTTATCCCAAGGAGAAGATCATGGAAATATGGATAGAATATCTTATCCAATATTTGTGAGAGGATTTGAAGGGATAATATTTGGTAATTACTGGAAATTGGTTGTACCTACTTGAGAGAGGAAAGTGGATCTACATTTATTAGTTGTTTATCCTATTTTCAAAGCAACTCATGTATAAATAAGAGTGTTCTCTCCTCATTTGAAGGGAGGAAGCTAATAGAAAGTGAGTAGTAAGTAGGAGTAGTCTTTATGTTAATCTTTTGAGTGAGGAATAGGAAGCAAGAAATGGAAGTAGTTTCTTTTTTAGAGAAGAGTTATGAAAATTCTTTTTTGAGAGTTAGCCATAATTTCAACTGGTTTGTCATGAATTTGATTCTTATGTAATGCAAATTTCTTTATTTTCTCCATATTGTTTCAATCTTATTTTTATGATTTGTTAAAATAGATTTTATGTGAGTTCACATGTGTTTGTCACTTGTTATTTTTCACTTATCATTTGTCACTTGTCACATGCTCTTATCATATATTAGTTTGCTCATTTTCACGCTTTCTTAGTTAAGTTTACTTTCATGCAAATTTCATGCTTTCTTGAATTAAATTTACTTTATGCCATTTTTTTCTTTCTTAGATTTAGATTCAACGACAATCATGCATTTGTTTCTTTTCAAACATTAGAATATTATAGTCTTACTCTAATCCTGCATATATTTTTCCTGTATCTCACAAGTTTACGCTCCCCTTGGGTTGGAAATTTAAATCGTTGGATATATTATTAATCATTTAATATTTTTCACCNCTAATCCTGCATATATTTTTCCTGTATCTCACAAGTTTACGCTCCCCTTGGGTTGGAAATTTAAATCGTTGGATATATTATTAATCATTTAATATTTTTCATCAACATTTGGCATCATTGTCGAGGAGGTGCTTATTGAAATATTGTAACTTCAAAGGATATTCTAAATTTATTTTATTGATGTACCCCAAGGGAGATGTTATTATTCCTACATTACCCCAAGGGAGATGTTATTATTCCTCCATTAGGATGTTATTGTTATAATTGGTCATCATAGAGTCATGAGGTAAAGCCTCCATTGTAAGTCCGTTCAATAGTACCCCAATGAATAATATATAATATTGTTTTGAGTCTCCCTAGGTTAATTCGACCCAGTCAGTTTAGTGGGGCCGACTTATTAGGGTAAAAATCAAGCGAATTAAAGTGTACAAAAATAGGAGTTGTGTTCTTGATTAGAACACAGAATCACTCACTTGTGTAGTGAATAGGGGAGAGAGAGAGAGAGAGAGAGAGAGAGAGAGAGAGAGAGAGAGAGAGAGAGAGATAACAATAAGGAGGAGAATACACATTTTGGGGTTTTATCTTATACGTCTTATACATAGGAAGTTTTGTTGAACTTTCTTCCCCTTGGGGGTTTACCAAGATAAATGTCATGTTTATATTGTGATTTTGTTTCTTTCAGTGATTTTTCATATGCTACTGTTGTGAAATTGGATTAATGATATCTAGCTAAGCATATGAAATCTTAAAATGGTATCAGAGCTATCCTAAATAGATCAACTTTCACAAGGTGAAGTTCTCTCTCCTCTCCCTCCGAAAGAAATTAGGGCTTCTACAAAGTTTAGAAATTTGAAGATATAATTGAATAGAAAGTTGCGCCTCACTAGAGTGCATCTATTGAGCCCAACATCGAATTTTTTGAGTGGTTGAATCTCTGGGAAATCCAAACCCTAGTTTGACCATGAACTAGAAAACTGCAAAAAACCAGAACCAGAAATTATGCCGAAATCGAAACCTTGCAAGTAATATTTGAAGGGTAAATATTTGGGATCTCCAGAAATCAAGTGGACCAACCAACTCGCCTCAATAAAGCACATGTCCTGGTAAGGTCAGCTTTTCATTTTGAGAAATTTTAACTTTTAGTGACCTTCTAGATAGGATGGCCCCAAGCACTAAGCTTGAGGACAAATTGGAAGACATATAAAATTTTCTAGCATGGAAGTATAGGATTGGTCTCATTCTTAAAGAGAATGGTCATGAGAAGTACATCAAGGATGAAGTTGCACAACCAAAAGTATATGAAGCTAAGGAGAAGCATGATCAAGACCTAATCAACACAATGCATATCACTATTTATTCTATCAAATATCACTTGATCCCTCAAGTGTCATCTAATAAAACCCAAAATAAAATGTATGATGCACTTTCTAGAATGTATGAGGGAAGGAACATTAACATAAAGGTGAATTTGAGATCTCAACTAAAGGGCACCAAGATTAGCAAAGGAGAATCAATTCAAGATTACTTCACAAGGGTATCCCAGTTCATGGAGAAACTAAGTGCCATTGGAGACACCCTTGATGAGGATGAACTAGTTATGACGTCTCTCAATGGTCTCACTAGAACTTCGGATCATTCATACAGACTCTGTGTGCCAGAAAAAAAAAGTATGAAGTTTGACATTGTATGGGAAGATTGCATTCAACAAGAAGCTAGAGTAGTTAATAGAGAAGCTCTACTTAGAGAAGATGATAAAGCTCTATCCATCCATAGTAAAGGAAGAAAAAAATCAAAATTGAAGAAGGGTAGTCATAAATATTCAAAGAAGAAGTTTCAAAAGAAAAGAGAAAACAATCAAAAGAAATATTACGTAAAGTATCAATGCTATAACTGTCATAAGATAGGACACCTTTGTAGAGAGTTTCCATCAAAGAAGAAGAACAAAAAAATACATTATGCTCATCTAGCTGAAGATGAGGAAGACGAAGAAAGACCTCGAAAGAGATTAACAAAAGAAGAAGATGCAGAAGAATATGTACTATTCTCTACACTCTCTGGGTGTGTAACACCTGGAGAATATACATTACTTATTGATAATGGTTCTTCAAAGAACATGACAGGGAAGAAGAAAACTCTGTCAAGGCTTGAAGAAAAGAGCTCTCCTCAGAAAGTATCATTAGGAGATGACTATCAATAACCCATCAAAGGTATTTGTGAATCAATCTACAAGCTTGACTCTGGAAATTCCATGAAGATGAAGGAAGTACTATATGTACCGGGTATGAAAAAGAACCTACTTTGCATCTCAACACTAGATAATAAAGCATATAGAGTTTGTTTTATAGATGGATAAGTACTTATTTGGTCCAAAGGAAAGACGCTTGAAGATGTTGTGGGAATTGGTTAAGAAAAACGAGGAATGTGTAAACTCAAAGGATGTCCAGAAACAACCCTCATCCATGAGACCACTAGCTCAAGTGAACGATGGCATAGGAGGCTTGCTCACATCAACTACAAAGCACTACCCTATGTGATAAAGGTGGTAACAGGGTTACCATATCTAAATATTCATCACGAGGGAACTTGCAAAGGATGTGCAAGAGGAAAGAACATCAAGAATCCCTTTCTAAAAAGTGAAACAAAGACTAAAGGTACAGTGGAATTAATTAATTTTGATGTATGTGGTCCTATGCTCTCCACATATTTAAGTGGATATGAATATTATGTCACATTTATTGATTACTATTCAAGAAAGGCATGGATATATTTCTTTAATACCAAGAGTGAAGTGTTTCAAAAATTCAATGAATTCAAAGCCTTGGTAGAGAACCATTCAGAAAGAAGAATCAAGACACTGAGATCAGATAATGGTGGAGACTATACTTCAAAAGAATTTGAAGCATTCTACAAGGAGGCTGGAATCAAGAGGGAACTAAACACTCCCTACAATGCTCAATAGAATGGTGTTGCAGAAATAAAGAATAGAACCATCATGGAAGCATTGAAAACAATGATTTATGACCAAGACCTCCCCATGCACCCGTGGGATGAAGCAACAAAAAAAATTGTGTTTGTGTAAAATAGATTATCTCATATTGCTCTTGGATTCAAGACTTTTGAAGAAATGTATACAAGAAAGAAACATGAATTGAGCCATCTCAATATATTTGGTTGTCCAGTATATATACATATTTCGAAAGAGAAGAGAACCAAGTTGGATCCTTCTGGAAAGAAAGGAATATTTGTTGGATAGTATGAAGTATCTAAATCCTTCAAGATATACATTTCAAGATTCCATCATATAAAGATTAGTAGGGATGTAACATTTTGTGAAGAGACAATTCTTAAGAAATCCAGAAGGTGTAAGCTTGAAGAAGTACATGAAGAGGATGTTCCTCCCAGAAAGGTAGAAGTTGAACCATCTCCTCAAATATTAGCATCTGAAGATCATGATATGATAGAACCTTGGGAAACCCATACTATGGATATATCTAGAAAGAGAAAACATTATTGGGTAGGAGAAATCATAAAAGAAGAACAAGAGTATGGAGCTCTAGAAGGCTCCACAAGAACAAGAAAAAGATCAAATTCATTCTCCAGTTCTGTAGCTTTGATGTGTGACCTTGTAGATCAAGAACCCACCATCTACGAGGAAGCTATCCAGAAGAAAGAGTGGGTGGAAGCAATGATGGAAGAATACAAGTCAATAATGAGGAATGATGTTTGGGATATAGTACCCAAACCATAAAAAAAGAGTGTGGTATCTTTGAAATGGATCTACAAGATAAAACATGTTGCTAATGGAAGTATTGGAAAGTACAAGGCAAGATTTGTGGCTAGAGGATTCTTTCTGAAAGAGGGGATTGATTATGAAGAGACATTTTCTCTAGTAGCAAGGTACACTTCCATCAGAACCATCATGACACTTGCTTCCAGGATGAAATGGGATCTACACCAAATGGATGTAAATACAACCTTTTTGAATGGTATGATTGAGGAAGAGGTTTACATTGAACATCCACAAGGATTT
>LPNX010420774.1:6525-23684 GCA_001517045.1 Pseudotsuga menziesii | reverse complement strand
CAGGAGGTAACTGCGGGTAGCATAAATGAAAATTTGCAAATACAAATGTATAACCATGGGTAGCATGAAGAAAAATTCGTGGTTAGGTAAAATAAACTCATTTTTAGGGTACTTATGGGAATTTTCATGCTTTGGAATATTCTTTAAAGTTGTTCCTGACTCGGATAGGTTTCCAAAGGTCTAGAGAAAAGGTCAAATGGAGTTATAGAAATCTAGATATGGCTCCTTGAATCTAGGTGTTTTTCATTGACTTGTAGTCATGGAAGTGTCGACATGCAACGAAATCATGGGAAAGTGGTCACAGGAAGAAATGTGTCATTTTGGGCTATAACATGGTGACCTCCAGCCGAGGCTGATTTTAAATCTATAAATTATGGCCCCCACTTGGTGAAGGGACCTATGGTAATAATAGGGTGTAACAAGGTTGTATGCAAGCGCATATTCTGTGTAAACACCTAGCAAGGGTGGCACAGCTTGACAGCATTAGCGCAATCTTTAAAGATCGACTGACTATAGTAACCCACTCTAAGTATTTTTTGGATTGTAGAAAGACCATATAAATTACCACCACACACCCCACTATGGCAATCATTCAGCACCATCTCATCCTCGTCAAGATTCAAACATCGATGTTAAATGGAATCCACCCCATGGCAATACAAATTGTCACTGATAATGAGGTGATTCTTAGCAATGTGTCATAATCGTCGACTTTCGTCCTATGAGAGGTGAGGAGGAACCTTCAAAGTATGTAAATATATGATGATGTCACCATACCAAGGATCCACAGTCGATATAAGGAAGATATGTTTATCCACAAAGGAATCTTTGTGAATTTCATCTTCATCTAGACTAAAAAGATATGACATAAACTCCACAAAAACTAGCGGTTTCTCCGATTTTGCTGAAACAAATTTGAGATCGAATTCTTGCAAGGAAACAATCCACTTATTATACTTCACCTTATCATTCTTCTGGTTAGGATGAACTTAAATGGATTTATGTGAGCCACAACTGTATTTTGGTGAAGGAGTATGTATTGTCTCAAGCACTGAACTGCATGAATGGTCACTAAGGCTAGCTTCTCGATGTGACTATATCGAAGTTCGACATCAATTAGGTTTCGGCTAAGATAGTAGAAAATGTGCTCTTGGAGCTCATCATCCTCTAGAACCAAAAATATCATAATTGTCTCTTCATACGCGGCCACATATAATATGAAGTCACGGCTATAGTTAGGTGGACTAAGCATGGGGTTTGATGCCAAGGATAATTCAGGGATGATTTTAAGCAACCATACTTATTTAAAAGTGTATAAATGTTGGCGAATATTACCAATTCTTAAAACGCCAACTATAAAACGATTGGCGATATTTTTCAAAAATATTTTAATTTCCAAGGATTTTATATCCTTTATATAATAAGTTAGTGATTTTTAGGGTGAAAACATTTTACCCCATCAAAATTGGGCGAAACAAGGCTTCAAAAAATGCAAAATGGCGAACCTTTTTTGGGAGAAAAACATGGAAAACTAGCCCACTGGGATAAAATTCCCCGCTAAAATTATCCTTGCAAGGATTTCTTAAGAGCATCGAAGGACTCCTAGGCTTGCTCATCTCATATGAATGAAGTATCATTCTTCAAAAGGTGCATAAACCCTTTGTCAAATTGGCAAAGTTGATGAAAAATATCTGTAAGAAGTTAGCCATCCCTTGGAGACTCTGAAGGTGTCGAATCATGCGCGAGGGAGACAATCGAAGTATTGCCTGAACATTAAGAGGATCAACCCTAATTCCCTCCTTAGAAACGATAAATCCCAATAACTGGCCCACTTTCACACAAAAGATGTGCTTTTGAGGATTCAATCGGATTTGATAACGGCAACATCTTTCAAAAAATAGGCACAAATTATCTAAATGATCCACTCTCAAACAAGAGTGAGTAGCTAAATCATCCAGATATACTTCAATAATACACTTGAGGTTGTGAAAAATGAAGTTCATCGCCCGCTGAAATGTAGCTTCGACATTTTTAAGGCCGAAAGGCATTTTTCGGTATGCAAAAGTACCCCAAGGACAAATGAAATTTGTTTATGTTGCTCCTTGAGCTTAATTTGGATCTGGTTGTACCCTAAAAAAACCATCCATGAACGAAAACAATTCTCTTCCTGCACACTCATCCAAGATTTGATATATGAATGGTGTGGGGAAGTTATCTTTAGGATAGGCCTTATTTAGGTCTCTAAATTTAGTGCACACCTGGATATTTCCATGCTTCTTATCTATCGAAATGAGTTTGAATACACATTCAGTCAAGGGAACTAGATAGATAAAGCCAGCTTTGAGTAGCTTCTCTATCTCATCCTTTATGGTGGGCACCATACGAGGATTCATCGTGCGTAAACAATGTTGAGCAGGCTTAGAATTAGGATATTTTTTAATCTCATTCTTGACAATATGAGGGTCTATTCCTGGCATTTCCTCAAACGACCAAGCAAAAACATCACAAAATTCCTTAAAAATCTTGGTGTATGCCTAAACCTCGTCGGGAGAACAATATGCACCGATATAAAAGTTCTCAATCTTGTCAAGAGTCCTATAAATGTCAATAGGGATTGTAGGTGACAATCTCTCCAAGTTCCCTTTGGCATATATACCATGAGTTCCTAACATGATCACAGAATGTCTGACATTATCTCTAAGGGTTGACCTAAAGTCATCACTCTCAATCTATTGTGAAGGAAAGTATCCTATGGCTAGGGTTTAAGAGGCCATCAATGTACTAGGGTTGAAAGAGAGATGCACAATGTTCAGCAAGCATATATAAGCAAGATCAAATATGAGAAATATCCACACCTGACTAACTGAAGGCTGGTCCAATCTTTCTCTCCAATCCTCTTCTTGCTCCTCTCGCTCCAAGAGACCTGCAAAACAAGTTATACCTTCCTCAAACCATTATGACCACATATAAGACAATGATAATCAAATAAACATGAACTAATGATCTGAATAACATCATCATATGATCAGAAACAGAGATTCAATCACACATTGAACAATGATTTGGGAAGAAGAAGGACATCACATCTTTATTAATCCTGAAAACAAGTACAAGTATACCTTCTCTTCAGGTTTGGCACCTCACGAAACCTCAATCTGGTTCTGTTGTTTCTCCTCTCCAAAGAAATCAGCCTCCAAGCTCTGCAACACAACGGGAAGACCTCCAAGGCAAAGGTGTGGGAAAAGAGAGTCCCAATTCCTCCAGCATAACAATGCAAAAATCCAAGTCCCGTCTCATGGACCTCCCTACCTCTATTTATATGGGTGAAATAAGGTAGTTTTGAAGGTTGAAGAAGCTACAGCATTTAAGGAAATTAATTTAAATGACTTAACTAATCTCCAATTAACTCATGTTTTAATGTTTAAATGCTAAGAGGCACATTCGTGGGTTTGCCTTAAGGAAAATCATGAATGGACAAAAAATACATTTTTGGGGTATTTCTAGGCATTTTAAGACTTTGGTGTATTCTGGAAAGTTTTAGCTAACTGAAATACCTTTCCAACGGTGTAGATATGGGGTCAAATATAGTTACAAAACTCAAGATATGGTCCTCCAAAATAGGTGTTTTTTCAGTGACTTTCAATGACTTTCATGAAGTGCCGTCATGCGACGGAAACATGGGAAAGTGGTCACAGGTAGAGATGTGTCATTTTGAGCTATAACAGATGCCCCCTAATGTGTGAGGTTAGAGGGGAAGATGATAGCCAAAATACATTATAAAGGAAACAACTGAGTATGGAGAGAGCAGAGAATCCAAGATCGAAAGGCTCGAGTGAAGGTACCTGTAAGAGAGATAAATGTCAGAAAACTGATCTCTAGGACAAAGTCCATATACAAAACATCACCATAAATATACAGGCGGATCCAACATATGTATAACTGATGAAAATATCATGGTCTCTCAATATGCAAAAAGGCGCCATATCAAATCTAAAGGAGCCATGGCCACAAATGAACAAGGTGGATCCATGCTCAACAATCGATCATAGCCACAAAAATACAAGGTGGATCTATGTCTCAGCAAAATGTCATATAAAGTATAACAAGGTCTTGCGCAACTCGGGCAATAGCAAAAATGACAATGCTACTGTCAGCCCCAAGGTCTTCAATCCAAACCGCCCCAAAAAGGTACGAATCCTAACCATGTGAAATAAAGGAGCTGAAGTCGAACATGGAGGAATCCGTTTGATTACCGGTCAATAATGAAAACCGTTAACAAATGCGAGGGAAACCACCATTAATGAAAAATGGCCCCCAAGGTACCTAGTACATTCTAACAAGTGTGATTACAAGGACTTGAAGTCGAACACTTGAAGAATCCATTGAGTAGGAGACATTAAGGTATTCCCACTACCCAATAGCGAGGGAAATTGCCATTGATGACAACAATCCCCAAGGTACTGTCATAAAACTCTAAATCTCGTTCCCAGAGCAAGAGTTGTTGCAGTCGATAGGAAGAGATCCATTGAAAGGAAGGCATTAAGGTATCCTTCATCATCCAACACAAGGTAAGTCAAAGACTAATTGGATCTGGAATTGGTACTGAATTTCACGACAAGAAATGCCGAAGACATGATGTAATGAAACTGATACCAGGGAATGGCTGACACAAAAGGTCAAGGCAACTACAGAATGGCCGACAAAGGTTTAATCCTTGAACAGTGAACACGACACAAAAGTGGCTTAGGTAGCTTTTGACACAAAAAGGACCAACGAAACAAATCTGCAATGTAGGAGACATTGACAAATTCCCCATATAATTGGAAAAGAGACCAACTGGAGGAGTAACAAACTCTAAATCAGGATAAGGTCAAAATACTAGGACCCAACTATTGATAGACTCAAAACTGGTGCTTTGTTCAAGGAAACAAGACTTGCTGCTAGGATATAAAAAACATGGAAATAAACCTCCCCTTCCCCTATTTCTTGTAAAGGTTTAACGAGTCCAAGAAAGTAAACTCGGGACCATCTTCATTTTTGACAAGCTCGAAGAAAAGAAAGAAGAATGCTTGATAAGGAACTAATTCGTGGATTGTACGAGCCCGAACTAGTACATGCTCGATGGTGTTTTCATAGTTTAGAGAGTCTGAAAACTCCAAAGAAGACTCCAGGGGGGTCCTTTTTCGTACAATTTAGTCTCCTAAGGCCGAAAAAGTATAAAACATACCAAAGAAGAACTCTCTTAACTTCCGAAGAAGAAAAGGCGCACCTTTTTCGTACTTAGTCAGTAAGGTTCGAAAAAGGTTAAATTACCACCTACCCAACGCTCCTTCAAAAGCAGCATATAGCTTGAGTTTTACGAGTGTGAAGGAAGGCAAGATCACTCGGAAAGATCCATTTGATTACAAGAAATGGGGCTTACAAAAATAAACTCGATGCTTTGTTCTTTAGGGTTTAACGAGCATGACAAAGACATAAAGTACAATCGGAATCTTTTTCATGTTTTGGTCTAGAGCATGAAAAAGAGAAAACTAAGCTCATACCGGGGGTTCCTTTTCCGTAAGTTTAGTCCCTCAGGTCCAGAAAAGAGATAAACCTATGCCTGAGAATACTCTTCTCAATTCAAAAATAAAAGAGAGGGATCCTTTCTCGTATCATTCCACATGGTCTGAGAAAGAGATAACCTACCACCAATGTGGATGCCCATTCACATATTCTTAACGAGCCTGAATGGACAAGTTTGCTCGGCAGTCAAGTCTATTTTGAGGAGTCAGACTTGGGCCTAAAGAAACTCAAAATCTTTCCCGTGAAGTTTTAATGAGTCCAAAAAATTCAACTCGTGGCCTCCTTACTATTTTGAACGAGCTCGAAGGAGAGCAGAAAGAATGCTCTAAATGCGAGAAGACGAGTGTCATAAGCAAGCGGAACTAGTTCCAAGCGCAAGGAACAAACCTATGCATAATGCAAGGAAAGTGAGCAAGATAAGGACACTTGGGGAACGTTTCCTCAAGGTAAAGGGTGTCAAGTTGCAAAGGAAAAATGATACAAGGCTTAGTGACGATGAGAACAAAGATGAGGGCTTATACAACGAGCTAAAAGTGTGGAAGTCGGCATCAGGCTCAAAAGCGTGAGCAGGGAACTTGCAAATGCAATTACAACTTGAACAAAAAGGTGAGACTAGTAAACAATGGTGAATCCAACTAAGAATCATGTCTCCAAGAAACAACAACATCAGAATCGTATTCAGAAGAAACGATCTGATGTGGGTCACTTTGGAAGAAACACATGTGACTTTGCTATCTTCTATAAAAGGTGAAGTCAAGGAAGAATCGACCGAAGGAAATTCTATAGAACCAATGCTTGAGGGTTTACAATCAGTAAGATCAACCTCAGAAGGAGAGCAAAAATCAACAAGGGAGATAGAGTCTGTAGGAACAAACTCAGTATCATAGGAGTTGAAAAATTCATAAGAAAAGTCAAACTCATCAGGATCACTGACTTGCTCTTCGAAGGGAGAGTCCAAAAATTCAACAAGACCAACATAAGAAGAAAGGTCAGGCTTACTAGGCAAATCAGGGTTAGACTTAGTCACAACTGAACCAACATCCAAATAAAGATCAGACTGTATCAAAGACTCTAGGAAAACTTCATCCAAAGGAAGGAGATCATCTGAGATAGGACACATGTCTAAACTTTCAAATGGATCAACAGAGTGGAGAGAAGGATCTACAGTCTGTATAGGATGACTCACCTGATCAACTACTGGGACTAAGTCCTGAGAAGGTAAGCATGAAAACAGAGGCTTCTTCTCAATAGCAATTGAACACAAAGGACAAGAGGCCAAATAGTTCACCTGTGGCGGGGTGGTGTCTATAGAAACACCGGGAACCAATAAAGGAAAGACCTGGTCTCTAGTTGGGTCAGGAGACAGATCAAGAAAATCCAATTGATCAATAGTGACAATTTCTTCACCATGATTAAAGTACATCACACGAAAGAATGTTGACACCACAGCTTGCATGGCATAGACATAATCACGTCCAAGGAGCATATTGAAGTCCAAGGGGTCTTCTATCACCATGAAGTCAACTAAGATGGTCTTCCCACCCAAATTAATAGGCATTTGAGCAAGAATTCCCAATGCTATGCAATTTATTCTATCAAACGCCAGTAACTGACTAGCAGTCGACACAAGGCTGGGAGATCCCATGCCTCGCCAAGCACGAGCAGACAAAATACTAACTGAGGCTCCTTCATCAACAATACAACGAGCAATCGTATATTGTTCAACTTTGACCTTTATCTGGAAAGGTGCGTTAGAAGGAAGGCGCGGCTCAACTAGGCTATCCCAATTAAAGGAAGCAATCCGAGAGCTTGGTGGGGGATGATCCAAAACAAGTTTAGTTCCCCCCTATTCAGTAAGTTCTAAACTGGCAGTGAAGAAAATGTGACTAGTAGACACTTCACTCTCCAAAGGAAGAGTGGGATTGATCGACAATGGAATCGATTCAACCGCTTCGTGAAAGTCACTCTCTGAAGGGAGAGTGGGATTGACCAAAGATGACATTGGTTCAATCACATAAGGATCACTCTTCGAAAGAAGAGTGGGATCGACCAAATATGAGATTGGTTCGACCACTTGATCAACCAAAGGTTGAGTAGGTTGTTGAGAAACTATAGGTTGTTCAGGAGAAGAAAATCCATGAGTCTTGGACCACACTCTTCGCACCTCTGCGATAGCAAGGCATATATGAGTAAGATGATCTCCCTCACATAGCATATAAGGGAACTTAAGTTTGAACTTTGAACAGCTAGCTTTCTCAACTATGTCAACATGAATAGCAGTGGATGACTGTTTGCTCTCAACATGACCTACAGAGGATGAGAGTTTGCCCCTAGCATGAACACCAGAGGCCGGGTGATTGGGTCCAACCTCACTAAGAGAGGCTGGTTGTTGAAAAGCTTCAGAATGTTCAAAAATAAGATGACCATGAATCCAAACTCTTCACACCTCCGCGATAGAAGGGCATTTATAAGTAAGGTGATCTCCCTCACAAAGCTTACAAGGAAACTTGGGCTTGTGTTTTGAACGAGCAGTCTTTTCAACAATGTTAACATGACTCGCAGTGGCTGACGGATTGTCTTCAGCATGAACCACAGAGGCTAAGAGACTGCCCCTAGCATGTCTTGCAGAGGCTGAGAGACTGGATCCAACATGGCCTCCAGAGGTTGGATGGGAACCACCAACATGAACAACAGAGGTTGAATGGTTAGGATCAACATGCTTTGCAGTAGTTGAGTGTGTGCCCCCAGCATGAACAACAGAGGCTGGGTGGATGGATCCAACATGAAAAATAGAGGTTGGATGGGGAGGTTCAACTTGAACAACAGAGGTTGAATGGGTTCCCTCAGCATGCACTGCAAAGGCTGAGTGACTAGATCCGACATGACCTGCAAAGGTTGGAAGGATCCCACCAGCATGAACAACAGAGGCTGGATGGTGAAGATCAACTTAACTTGCAGAGGTTGAGTGCTTAGATCCAACATGGCCTACAGAGGTTGGATGGGTTCCCCCAGCATGGACAACAGAGGCTGGGGGGTGAGGTTCAAATTGACTTGCAGAGGTTGAACGGGTGCCCCCTTGCTTATGTGCCTTCCTCCTATTCCTCCTTCTTTTACTCCTTTTAGACTGTCGGTTACTAGTATTAGTACTTTCACTGCATGAGGTAGAAGGAGGAGGATAATTAACTACATGTGAAGGGGAAGCAATGTTTTGATGCCCTTGATATAAGGAGCTCACTTGAGAAGCATCAGGATCATTTAGGACAGTTGGAGTGGAAAACAACCACACCGGTATCCCTAGGGTGAATCCAGTAAGATTTAGGGTGGCCATCAAGGGAACACCAACATTCCCTGTGAGAGGAATAGTACAAGGAGTTCCCAACATGGGGATATCTTGGTTGGTGTTCGAAGGGGTGTTAGCCATAGTTTCAAACCACGAGACAAATTCTGAGGTTGATAGACAACCAAAATTACAAAGCACACCCCTAAAGGCACACTAAGTACAGACAAACCACACATCACTCACTAAAAAATTCCTAAATCCAAACAGACAAACATGTATAAGATATACTTTCCAGAAGAAATCTGATAGACAGTTACTTGGCGTCCCTGTAGATGTTCTTAGGCACAAGCGGAGGAATCACCCACTACCCTCCCACACTTTCTACCGGGGTTACCTTCCAAGCCCGTCCAAGGTCAACCAGAAATAACCTTTCGGTGTACCTGTGTATGAACCCTAGATGTCAAAGAGACTAAAGGCTACCTTAACTATCGTGACAGTCTGGGTGGACAGTCGTCAGCTGAACTCGTATGCATGGGCAAGGTAGCTGAGCCCGAAAATCTATCTAGGACATAATCCCCAGATGCGTAAAAGTCCTGAGTTACATTTTGACAAGGATTCGAAGGGTTATCTCCTCTTTCCAAGCCTCCACGCGGCCTAGTGCTTAACTCCCGTTTGAGAGTAGCTTCCCAGATACAATCAATGTAGAAAAGGATTTACCTAGTGATTGGCCAACTACGTCTGAAATTTTAACACTTGTGGGGAGTTTAAACTCCCTAACCCACAAGTCTAGCCTAAGCTAGTTGGTGTATGACCCTATAAAATAAAACTTACTAATAAATTTTAAAATTATATCGTTTATTTTAAGGGCTTTTTTTAGTCAGAGGATAAATGTCATGAAACTTATGTGGTGTTTTGACTCAAAGTTGAAACAAAATGACTAAGCAAAGAGATATGAAATGCAAAAAGC
Source organism: Pseudotsuga menziesii (assembly GCA_001517045.1). Taxonomy (NCBI): domain Eukaryota; kingdom Viridiplantae; phylum Streptophyta; class Pinopsida; order Pinales; family Pinaceae; genus Pseudotsuga; species Pseudotsuga menziesii. The sequence goes on along the minus strand of LPNX010420774.1, from coordinate 13,872 downwards.
AAAAACTATTCTCTTTATATTTTCAAATAGAAAACTTGAAAGCCAAAAAAGATCAAATCTTTTTATATTTTTTAATGTTTTCAAAAACAATGATATGCCATGCAGTCTAGACTAAAAACCTAATCTACATGCATATAAAGCAAACATGTGTTTTTGTCTTTTTCTTTTATAAATGCAAAAGAAAAATCAGCCTATCAACTAATGCAAGCAAGTACTATAAGCAAAACAAATATACAACTACTCTACACCCCACAAACAAACCCTAGGTTGCCCTAAAGTTAGATATCAACCTCTCTTGAAAAGAAGGCTTACAAAGGTAGACAAGCCAACAACTTTGGAATGAAGAGACTGAGCAATAAGACTGACATAAACAAAGGTCAACAAGTCCCAAGTATCAATCTAAACCTACAAAAAAAGGCTGCTCAGTACCTTGTCCAGCAAGGTCAAGCCAAAGAAGGAGGTAGGGGGGAAAGCAGCAAAAACAAGTATAGGTTCTTTTTAATTTTATTTTATAAATGCAAAAGAAAAACTACCTACAAACAAAAGTATGCAGATAATAAGAACAAAGCAAAAGGAACTCTGCTATACAACCACCAAACAAACTCTAGAATGCCCTAAAGTCAGTATAAACCCTACTTGGAAGGAAGGCTTGCATAAAAGGCAAGTCCACTATTTTGGCATGGTGAAGTTAACCAAAAAAACAAGAAGGAAACCAACACCAACAAGCTTTTGAAATCAAACAAAGATCACTGACAGAGGCTGATCAGAAACATAAGGCAAAAATCATACCAAGCAAAGGAGATGGGAGAAAGAGCAAAGAGCAAATCCTAATGCTATAAAAGGGCTTACCACAAAGATAAAGAACAACAAAAAAGGATGACACTAACTCCCTAGAGTCATGCACCTGTAGAGGACCCTAAAAGGCCTACCCAAAACACCTTCAAATAGAAGAAAAATCACAAAAGAGGAAAAAACATTGTTTAAAGGGGAATTCACGACTGTCTATAAGTGCAACCCACAAATGATTCGCGACTGTTCAGTACAGCAACCCGCGAATGCAAGCAAGTATTCGCGACTGTTCAGAAGAGCAACTCGCGAATGGGTGGAAAAATTCCCAAAAAGGTCAAAAACCACCTTAAGAAGGTAGGGGAAGTGTGCTATCAGATTTATAAGGTGTTCCTAAGTGGCAAGAAAGACCTGAAACAATGCAAAAGGCTGAAAGAAATCAAGAGAAACCCCAAACAAACAAGGCTCTCCCCAGTATGGTCGCCAGTTCTGTTGTAAAGGAAAGTATCCTATGGCTAGGGTTTAAGAGGCCACCAACATACTGGGGTTGAAAGAGAGATGCACAATGTTCAGAAAGCATGTATAAGCAATATCAGAGATGAGAAAGATCCACACCTAACTAACTGAAGGCTGGTCCAAGCTTTCTCTTCAATCCTCTTCTTGATCCTCTTGCTCCAAGAGACCTGCAAAACAAGTTATACCTTCCTCAAACCATTATGACCACATATAAGACAATGATAATCAAATAAAAATTAACTAATGATCTGGATAACATCATCATATGATCAGAAACAGAGATTCAATCACACATTGAACAATGATTTGGGAAGAAGAAGGACATCACATCTTTATTAATCCTGAAAACAAGTACAAGTATACCTTCTCTTCAGGTTTGGCACCTCATGAAACCTCGATCTGGTTCTACTGTTTCTCCTCTCCAAAGAACTCAGCCTCCAAGCTCTGCAACACAAGGGGAATACCTCCAAGGCAAAGGTGTGGGCAAAGAGAGTCCCAATTCCTCCAGCATAACAATGCAAAAATCCAAGTCCCCTCTCATGGACCTCCCTACCTCTATTTATATGGGTGAAATAAGGTATTTTTGAAGGTTGGAGAAGTTACAGCAGTTAATGAAATTAAGTTAAATGACTTAACTAATCTCCAATTAACTCATGTTTTAATGTTTAAATACTAAGAGGCACATTCGTGGGTTTGCCTTAGGGAAAATCGCGAATGGACAAAAAGTGCATTTTTAGGGTATTTTTGGGAATTTTCAGACTTTGGTGTCTTCTAGAAATTTTTAGCTAACTGAAGTAACTTTCCAACGGTGTAGAGATGAGGTCAAACAGAGTTACAAAACTCAAGATATGGTTCCTCCAAGATAGGTGTTTTTTCAGCAACTTTCAATGACTTTCATGAAGTGCCGTCATGCAACGGAAACATGGGAAAGTGGTCACAGGAAGAGATGTGTCATTTTGAGCGATAAAAAAATCTATTCTAGCTCTAGGAGGAAGTAAGAAGGATGGTGGAAGTCCTCCTAAGGTCATTCAGGACCATTCATGGCTTCTAGAATTGCTTCATCCGAAGGAAAAATATCATCGAAGTAGTCATGCAAGCATGACAACGCAACCACCCAAGCAAGTAGTGCAAAGAGATACTCCTCCTCCGTCTGCAAAGAGGAAGGACCAGGGGCTACAACGGGATCAAGAACGGATTGATAAGCAACTTCCGCTGTAGAAAACAACATCTTCATCTTGGTAGGTCTAGGATCTTCATTCGAAGTGCTCGGAGAACGGAGAGTCCAAGGGTCATCCAGTGCTCAGAGAAGGGAGAGTCCAATGGTCATCCAGTGCTCGAAGAAGGGAGAGTCCAAGGGTCATCCAAATACATAGTGTGAAATGGGGTTGAACTCAATGACAATGGTTCACTTCCAAGAGTGGAACCTATAGCAAGGATTGGTGTAGAAATATTAAAGGATCCCATCAATGACAGACACATTCCTACACCAAAATTCTCAGTTACCGACTAAGAATTATCAATAATTGGGATTGTGGATCCCGATGATTCTGTCGTACTAGAATTATTGAATGACCTCTACTAGATCCTAACAATCCGATCTTCGAAATGGAATCAAATAACACAGAAGATGGAAGACACAACTCCTTCATTATGTAAATCCATTTACGGCCTATTAAAAGCTTATAGTNACAGAAGATGGAAGACACAACTCCTTCATTATGTAAATCCATTTACGGCCTAGTAAAAGCTTATAGTCAAGGGGTGCATCAACCACCTCAACCTCGATCAAAATGTTCTTCCCTCCCAACTGGACTTCAAGAGAAGGAAGTATACCATGCGATCGAAAATATCGTCCATCAAATGCAGTCAACATGGTTCCTGAGTTTTGAAAAAGTGGGTGAACCAAGGCCTTTTCAATAGGATAGAGACATCACATAGGCCGCATCGCCGTCATTGATTACTATGCTTTTGATCATGTTATTCATACACTCCACATGGAATAAGAAATCCACATGGTAAGGAAAGTGAGGCTGGACCTCATGGATTTCAAATATAATTACTGTGGAAGGATTGGAATCAACCATCCCAAGGGAAGTTAACAAAGCTTTCATCTTCGAACGACAAGTTTGAAGGAATTCCAAAGCAAATATCTCACAAGGAGTCTGGCCCAAATCCTTGAGAATAGAATAGTGTTGGGCAGCTCAAGCATAAGGATAGTTCCCCAAGTGCTTTATCCTATCCTCTAGGAATGCGAGTTATAACTTTAGGCTTGCCAATATGCAAAGGAACCTCGGGAGGTGTAGGCTCTTTACCCAAGTTGTATTTTGACAAACCATAATCTTTCACTCACGTCACAACATTAACGATGTAAACCATGGTGATACACCCATGGCCACCTTCAGCATTTAGTGGGTTTTGATTCCCATCGGAATTGTTTTCGGCATCCATGTTCCTTAAAGCCATATGTTGGTTATGTAGTAAAGGTTTCGTTAACACAACTGGGCTTTGTGCAATGTAATTCGAGGCCTCATCGATATGGGGGCACAAGTATGTTAGATGGTCTCCCCCACACAACTTGGAAGGGAACTTACCTTTCGTTTAGACTTCTTGTCCCCCCTAACATTTCCTTTGTTCTTGTCGTCGTTATTGTTCTCCTTCTTATTCCCACCCTTCCTATTGTTTCTTCCCTTATTTATATTTCGTTTGGGTTGCTAGTTGCCATTCTGGTACGATGAATGTACTAAGAGCACATCATTCGTTTGGGTGGGATAGGATGAAGCAGTATCTAGTCCGATTGAAGGTTGATTGATAGATAATCCCTCATTTTATTTCTAAATTGGTCCACAAATTTAGTACTCGCAGAGCCAACAATGCCATCGACATGTGGCCTAGGTTTAAACTTAGGCTCAGAATTTGACCGTGGCGTATTAGGGATAACCTCATACAATAGCCCAGACTGAGCGTAGATTAATTCTAATTGCTGAGATCAGAAAATAACATGTTCCTCATTCATAAGTCCATACATCGAAACATCCTTAGCAATATCAGGCAATAGCGAATTGAGGAACCATTCCAATAGAAAATCAGGTGGAATGTTGGCCTTGATCAACATCTTTCATCTTCGCCACTCTTGAATATGATCAGAAATATGTGTGGCTTTATCTTGCTGAAATATCGACAAGAGCTCAGTGCCAACATCATAGCATATCAGGAGCTGAAAGTGGTTAAGGAAGGCCATGGATAAATCATTGAATGTACAATATATGCTCCCAAACAACTCAATATTCTATTTCATGGCCAGCCCTATGAGGGTGCGTTGAAATAGACGTAAGCGAATGAAGTCGTGGTTCAAAGAATTCAAATAGCACCATAAATGGAAAGTAGTAACATGCATTAGAGGAAATTTGGGGTCTAAAATGGGCCTTACAAGAAAATGAACCAACAATAAATTCTTGTGAGTTGGAATTCAAGAAGCAATATAATTTCAATAAAATGAGTCAACCATAATGGTTAACTTAACATATTTGTCATTTAAAGAACTACTTTTTTGTTCGTATTTTCAACATATATCCCTATATTTTTACTCAAATTTCGAGCGGGAGGGCTCGTTGGATGCGGAATTTAATTCTGCATCCAACGAGTACCCACATTGCATAATTTTGACGAACCCTACTGCCACAAAAACAAGAAATACCTGAAAAAATGTGGTGATGATGTCATCATCACAGTTTTTTAGGTATTTCCTGTTATGTCATCATCACATTTTTGAGGTATTTCATGTTTTTGGGTCAGTGGAGTCCTTCAAAAGTACGCACTATGGACTTGTTGGATGCGGAATCCATCTTGATCAAAATTTGAGTAAAAACAAAGGGAGATATGTTGAAAATACAAACAAAAAAGGTAGGCCCAAAATTAATTATATTATTTTATTCGTTTAACTATTATTTTATTATTTTCCTTCAGAGGCCCATTCTAGACCTCAAATTTCCTCTAATTCTCTATGGGGTCCTTTCCATTCTTACCTTCAAATTTTGGAATGTTCGAAGGAAGCTTAACGGGAACAACCGACCACATCGGATCATGAGATACCAAATCGTTGGTCAAATTCGACAAGTTAGGCAAGTTGAACGTAGCTAATAAAGGGATCCTAGGCTATGCCATCTGATTCCATGCTCCCTGAAAAGGTTGGTTCATGTAGGTCTAATTGTAATAAAGGCCATGGCCCTAGCCAGTGGGATAATAACCCCCTCCTGTATGTCCCATATAAGGATGCAAGGGAATGTGATAATTCAAAGTACTTTGAGGATTAGGTGCCATATAACCATAGTTATAGGATTGGTAAGCAGGTTGAATCCTAGGATGTAAGGACGTACATAGCCTCCCGACGTGACAATACATGATGACGAGGAAGCCCCATGGCTAGATGGAACATCGCATTCTGAAGGACCTTGCGAGACATAAGGAGGGTGTGACATGTGAAAAGAATTCGAAGGAATAGATGCAGTGGACGATGGGGCATAGGATGGAATGTAAGTTGTGCAACCAACGTTCACATGTCTAGGATCACCTCCGTGAGAATGAACACCAGTGTTGTGCCCAAATGAGGGATAGGAAAATCCTCTCACATATGGAGAAGAAGGAGCAATATGACCAATAGTGAATCTAATAGCATGAAAAGGCATGATAATGACCACGAACCCAACATTGAGACCCATACCAGGATCAATGGTTGATGACAGAAAAGTATGAGTAAGGTCTGGCATGCCATACTTAAAGAGATCTGAGCTAGTAGGAATATGATGAGTCTCACTACTCAAAATTCGTGAGGCATTCCTTTGAAAATCAACTGCAAAGTTAGATAGTTGGAGTTGCACATTATACAAAGTACCTAATCTGTGAGGGTCGGTATCAACCAGAGTCCTGGGTATAGACACAACAAAATTCCCCATCCTAGAATATGGAGAAGGAGGGATCTCCGTAGTCTCATATGTAGTACTCATGATGAGACCAAAGTGTGAATCACAGTGTGTATAAACTCACCTAGAATGCCTAATCCTATTCCCAAGAGGATGACGAGAACCATAAGGATAAATCCCTATCAAGCATCAATATCGATGGAGTGCTAGAACTCGATCCACGATGACTCCACAAAAATAACAAGACTCAACTAAATTACGATCCCTAGGGAAAGCTATCACACAAAGAGCACACTCCTAAGAAAATCTAAGGCAGATGCAAATAAGTCATAGGGAGGATAAATGAGCTCCCAAATGTAGCAGGTATGTCTTTCCTAGGAGAGGCTTGAATCTCCCATACACCACAAGCAGAGGTGTGTAATCAATTATAGTGGCCCTCAACTTCAACAAATAAAGAAACTGTGATGTCCAACCCCTACCTAGCTAGGACACTCATAGAATAACCTCTACAAGTACCCCCTATGATACCTAGGTAAGGAAACTAAGGTCACCCCAATATAACTAATACTCAGGCAGACAGTCATAGGAGGGATCTACCATATGGGCAGGGTAACAAAGCTCGAAGCTCGAAAGCACCAAAGGTACCTCAAAATTCCCCAGATAGGAAGAAGTTTCTGGAAATGTCTCTGGCACTGCACAAAGAGCGGCAAGGGGCTATCCCCACCACAAACATGTACGTTGCCTCATGCTTAACTCCTATATAAGAGGAGCCTCTTGAGAACAGTAATTATATCAAGGATTTCTCTTCTCACCTCGATAGAAACCTAATTGTTTTGTTTTGTAGTCTTGGAAAAATTTACTCACGACACCCTATTCCAAGACTCTACAACCTAAGCTTATTGGTGCACCTCTATCAAATAAAAAGTCTAGTCAATTTTATGTTAAGCGTTAATTTTAAGGGATGTTGTTACTCATGGGTAATGGGCGTGCAACTAGTGATGTTATGACTCAACAGTGAAATAAATATGCACACCTAACAAACAATGACAAGTGCAATTTATCTTTGAATATGAAAAAGGGATATGCCACTACATGATATGCATAAACGTTCCTTCAAATGTGAATGCAA
>LPNX010420766.1:0-35232 GCA_001517045.1 Pseudotsuga menziesii | reverse complement strand
GGAATGTCACTGCAGATGGGAAATACTTGGGGGAGGTAGAAACTTTTGATATTGATGGGATCCAAGGAAGACACATTGCAGAGTACTCTGAACAAAGGCGACCCAAAGTGGGAATGCTACCAAACTGTTTTCTATGGGGTGGTGTCTAGAAACACTGTTGTGGTACAATCTCCTGGATTTTTGGCCAGCCCAAGAAAGTAAATGTTCGATGGTGCTTTCAATTTTAGAGAGTCTGAAAGCACAAAGAAGACTCCAGTGGGGGCTCTTTTTTGTTTGTAGTCTCTTGTGCCCGAAAAGGGATAAAAGTATACATAAGAGAGCTCACCCATCCTGTAGGGGATGAGAAACTTCTTTACCGTTGGTAGTCCAATCAAGCCAGAAAAGGTTAAACCTATACTGACTAGACGTTCATTCAGATACTTTTACGAACATGAATGAAACCAAGCTTGCTCAGCAATATTTTCTTGATGAGAAGGCTGGAAAACAGCTTAACGACAACCCATGGTGAGCTTTTTCGTAAAGTGCGGCCCCTCTGCCCGAGAAAGCATAAAAGTTTGCAGAGTGGAATGGTCTTGGCTTGAATGTGCCAAGGTGGTCCTTTTCATTTTATGGTCTACATAGTCCCCAAAAGGAGATAAACGAGATAATGTAGACGTCATTTCCTATACTTTAACGAGCGGAAAAGGTAGCAGTTGCACTCGGCAATCTTTTCATTATTTTAGGAGTCAGAAAAGAGCTTAAAAGAAACTCTAGTATGGTCAACCGATTGCGGTGGCACAGGAAGTGCCCCATGTCGGGACGATGGAAGGTGGTCCAAAGGTCATCCGTGTAGTATGGATGAAGTAGATGGCTCTCAAACATACCAATACATGCATGGGATAGATCGCGGCAGAGGCACGCAAACCAAGGTGGCTCTCGAACAGAGGTCAGGAGAGTCGTGTGTGAATTGTGGTGGACGAACTTGACTACATGTGATGTGAGTGCAAGTCTGGAGGCAATTATATGCCAAATGCATGCAAAGGAAATGATCCATCTTCCAGACGATGGTCTGGAGATCTGCATAAGGTGCAGTGGGTGGAGTAGAAAGCTATGTGTTAAAATAAAAATGATGTTCCTTAATGGGCGATGGCCCGATAACCTGCATGAGTAGTGGTCAGCAAGTGTGATGCAAGTATAGGTCTGCAAACACTTGCATCATCATGTTGTGGCTCGTAAATCGAGATAACTTTCAGGGAGCGATCCCAAAATTTTCTTGTTAAACATGAGACGATGGTCTCATAAGGAAATGGAAATTTGAGCCCGGAGGTGTGAGAGGTGTCTCGAACCGGTTCTGGGTGACTTTGGATTAGCAGCTGATCATGCTACCCCTAACTTGTGTTAAAAAACGTTGAAAAATAAGAAAAGAAAATGAAGCGACTCATTAGTGATGTTAAGTGTAAAATCTCTTGAGGTAGAGCCTGTTGCGCGGATTCTTCAAGAGTCGACCGTCTGACTTAGCGAAGAGGTATGCCCCCTTGCCGAGACGAAGGTCATTGGCAAGGCGGGATGACGAAATCTGGTCTTTTATGGGAAGAACCGATTCCACACTATGGTTTAAAGGGAATGGGGTAAAACTGAAGGCAATATTACATATATCTCCATCATCGCGTAAGTGGTGCCGAGATAGATCAGGTGGATCTTCCACAGGCGACGAGATGGAAGGGCAACTAGTGCTAGAGATCATGTAAATGGTATTGGATGTGGTTTTGGTGGCCTTGCCCCCAGTCTCTGTTGGAGGAAGAGGGGCAGGCCTGGAGACGAGAGGAGTCTTTGATGGACCCAGAGGTAGGTGCAAAATCATCTCAATTGGTTGGACTGGAGTCAACACATTTTGGGGTCTCAGGGGTAGGGTAGGTGGTTCAAGGTACCATGCATGAACTCCCAGTGTGAAATCCTGTAAATTGCAGGTTTCCAAGACATACTTGCTCATGATCTCGAATGGTAGGAAAAGGAAAAGGAAAATAAAAAATAAAAGGATCATGTTGTTCGGGAATGAACCCCATTGTTTCCCTAGTGACTGAGGTTGAGGTTGCGACTGAGGTTGCGGCTGCGAATGGAGCTGCGGCTACGGAAACAATGGAAGAGACAGGTCTGATAGACCATCGATGATGATGAGACAAGAGGGTCTGTAGAACTTGACATCATGTAAATGGACATGGTGTCCAAAGAAGGAGGTGGGGGGTGAACTTTTTCAATCAGAGTGATCTCAGATTCAAGGGAATGTTGTTGGAGGTCGACTAAAGCCATTCGAAACTCGAGCAAGTCTTGACAGTGGTGAGGATAGTGTCCATATAGTCTGTAAAGGGTGCAAGCATGGTTTGTTCTCAATGACTTGTTTCTCACTGTTGGCGCGCTTGGAAGCTCAACCACGGGGAGGTTTTCAGTTGTATCCATGGCATCCAAATGTGCACGGATCATTGGAATCTCAGGGTAGTTTTGAGTCGGATGGCCCTGTTCTTCGCAAACGGTGCAAGGCGGGATCTGTCGAGGCTCTACTGTAGCTTTCACATTCTTTCCCCTAACCCTTTTTGGGTGGGGCGGTCCGGGTACGAGTGCAGTGGTTGGTTTTTGCGGGCCGGGTGGAGGATGAGACTCGACCGCAATGGGTTGCACGTGGGTTAAGACTACTTAGGGCATTGGTGGTTGAGCTAGTGGATCAAAATACCACACGGAAATTCTCAATGTAAATTTGGGTAGGTTTAGGGTTGCCATTATTGGCTTTCTCATGACACCAAGCAGGGGAAAGAGGAAGGGAATTGTATGGACTAGAGAGGAGCCTAGATAACTCCCTGATGGTTGTATGTGGGGATGAGGTTGTGGTTGCGGCTCTGCAAAATGCTGCGGCTGCGGATGATGTTGAGGCTGCGAATGGTGTTGTGGTTGCAGTTGGGGCTGCGGCTGTAGTTGTTGTTTGGGTGTAGCGGTGCTGGATGAGAGCATGCACAAGTCTACAGTCTTGTTTGGTGTTGGTGGTGGTGACACTAAAGGGGAAAGGAGCTGTCATGGTGGTATCGACAAACAACTCAGGGCCCACATTCAACAATGGGGAGGCTGGTATGTTGTCAACCATGGTGTCGACTGCAGGGATAACATTGGCGTGTGTGGTCATCCCTTACGGATCAATGATGTTGATCATAGGGATAATGTTGGCCGGTGCCATTAGCCCTTGCGGATCGTGATAAGTCAGTTGGTCAACCATCACGATTTTCCCTCTGTGGGGGAACATCATGAGACGGAAGACAGTTGATGCGACAGCTCTCATGGCATACATATAAATTCTTCCGAGGAGAAGGTTATAGTCCAGTTGAGCATTGACAACCTCTATGTCAATCAGAATTGTCTTCCCAACTAATGTGATGGGGACATGGGGGAGGATTCCTTGGGCTTTAGTGGGATGGTCGTCAAAATCCCGTAGAGTTGTGGAGGATGGTTGCAGAATTGGGGATCCCAGTTTCTGCCATACTAGGGTAGACATAACACACGCAGATGCCCCCTCATCCACTATGCATTGGTGCACAACCAAATTCTGGATAGACACCGAGATTTGAAAAGCAGTGGTTGATGGAATTCACGGTTCTCCATTCTCTGTGTCGAATGTGATCAACTTGGAGTCAGAGGGGTCTACGGCCCCAAGGGCAACTAGTAAGGCTTTCCGCTGCATTGGGAAAATTTTGAGTACCTCAAGAGCGGACATGGCGGTAGGTGTTTGGGCCAAATCATCCATGATGTTGTAGCTGATAGCAGCTCTAGCCGTGGCATTATTGGCAACCTGGCGTATGGGGGGTGCGGGAAAGGGGGTAACTAAAGATGTGCATTGACTATTTTAGATGTAGATGCCGCTGATGTGTCAGTGGGTTCAGTGTTGGTTTCGTACTAATTCCGTCTGGTTTGTAGGTTGACTTCTTCAGTTGTCATAGCTAGTAGGTGGTGGACACCTGTTTCTACCATGGGAGGTGCCCCCGGAGCGTTGGAATTGGGTTGGGGAGGGGGTGTGGTTGCCATCAATCCTTGGACTGGTAATGGGTTTTGGAGCACCATAGGAGGAGGTCCTTGTGTTGCCGGGTTGGGTTGGGGTTGGTCCGTTGTGTTGGTGCATGTTGAACCTCGTTTCTAATGGCTTGCTTAGCACGACCCATGAAGGGACACTCGAATGTGTAGTGCCCATAGACCTCACAGAGTGTGCATGGTTGGTTTGTGTGCAACAAGGCGTTGCGTCATGGTGCATTTGGTCGTTGAGAATTTTGGGCTGGGTGGTTTGCCGCGGCATTGTTGGGGGGGTTTGGTTGTTGACTGCCTTCCTGCCATTGATTGTTGCCTTGGTTTTGGGGTCAGTTATTTCTGGCTTGCCCTTATTGATTATTGGGGGCTGGCTGGTTGGGATGGTTTTGTTGTGCAAACACCTGTCCCAATGGAGCGGGTGGAGCAGGGGTGAGGGCTTGAACCGGTTGCACTAGTGGTGCATAGTAGATTTGGGTGGGTGGCGATGCCACAAATGTGGGCATTTGCCCCACGTATTGCTGTGTTGGCCAAGCCAAGGCCTGAGCCTGCTGCGATGGCACAGGTTGTGCATTAGAAGTCATGGCTCCGGACTGGGACATCATTTTTGCATAGTCCAGAGTTTGGTTTTGGTAGGCAACACTAGCAGTGTTGCTTGGTTGTGGTGGTAATGCAGGTGGTGTCGGACGGTGCTGTGGTTGGTGGGAGACCGAGCCTATGATGCCATCTGCAGCATGGGATGCCCCCGGTGCATCCCAGTAGGAGGTACCCGCACGAGGAGCATTTGGAATGATAGTGTAAAGGTACCCAGACTGTGCATAAATCAGATCAAATTGTTGGGCTTTCAAGATGGCCTCCTCTTCGGATTGGGGATGTTCAGATGCGACGTCCTTTGCTATAGGTGGGAGCAAGGTTTTGAGGAACCAATGTAGGAAGATCCTGTCATCTAGTTGGATCTTACACAAACTACGGCGTCGCCACCACTCATGGATGTGGTCGATTATGTGGGTCGCAGTGTTCTGGCGGCAAGATAACAAGATCTCCACCCCTTCGTCATATCTAACAGGGAGTTGGAAATATTGTAGGAACATGAAAGCCAAGGAGTTTAAATCTGGGTACTTGGCTTGTGGTAGCTCAATGTACCACTTGGTTGCAGCACTTGTGAGGGTGCGTTGGAATAGTCTTAGCCTGATCGAATCATCTACGATGATGTTTGATGAGAACCATAAATGAAACGTCATGATGTGGTTTTGAGGGCACTCCCCTGCCTTCCCTTCAAACTTGGGAATATCTGAGGGCAGTTTGGTTGGCATGGGAGGCCAAAAAGTTTGATGGCAGATAGGGTCATTTGTTAACCAGGCCAAATCAGGCAAGTTGAGACATGCCATGAAAGGGAGTTTTGACCCTAGGTTGATGTGAGATGGGGCAGCCATGGTGGTGGGGTTTGCAGGTGCATAATGCACCTGCATTGTTGGGGGTGCTTGTGGCACCATTGTGGATGGGCCAGTGCCCCCAAGTGTGGTGGGAGGGATAGTATGGGTGGAAGGGCCACTGCCCCCATGTATGACAGGGGGGGCAATGTGGGTGGAAGATCCATTGCCCCCATGTATGACAGGGGGGGCAGTGTAGGTGGAAGGGCCACTGCCCCCATGTGTTGCAGGTGGGACATCTTGACTAGTCAATATGGGTGATGGCAACTGACTTATCACGGTTTGCATAACTGTGCTAGGGCCACCTGCAGGGTTGTTGGTGATAGTTTGTGGTGTGGACATGGGTCCACGAGCAATTGCTATGCCGAAAAATGGATTCGAGTTTACACCAGCCATGGGGATTGATGGTGTAGTGTGCAGGTCTGGTTCAGACTTATATGGGTCTGAATCTGAATCAGAGGCTGTGTGGCCTTCGATGGTGTGGGATGTCATCGAGAATGGTCTTGACGATGTCAGTTTAATGACCTGAACTGTGGTGGTTCGCCTCTTAGGCGTGAGGAAGAGCATGAGGGATCAATTGTATTAAATTTGAATGTCAAATTGGTGGTAATGATTATTGGACCCCGGTTTCAATGGCTTCCTATTAACTGTAGTTGGTCACTCGGCCACCAAGACTGCCATAGGACAGTGCTTGGCCTTTTCCTCACGGGTGTGCTACTCAATCGGTGGGGATCGTTGCTCATTTCGCTTGGCAATTCCTCTCAGCGCCCAGCTACTTTGGGGTTCCTGTGGTACTCCTCACAATGAGTTTCTGGGCTGAGCCCAAGTACTTCCCAAGGTTAAGGCAGTCAGGGACTTATGTCCTCAAAGACTGCAGATTTTTAACTTAGTGTAAATTTGTAAATTTTACTAGCTCTCTCAGCATCATGAATTGAGTTGGGTTGATTTATATGGTATGGTGTGTATGTCTTTTTGTTTTTCTGTTATATCTTGTGGCTGCAAATGGTTTATGAAAATTTCACAGAGTTCATATCATTGTGGATGAAAGTAGTAAATAGTAATCAGAAATTTTTTAGACATGTACCATTTGTAATCCTGAATTGTGATAGCCTGACTAGGTGACTACCTTACACCTATACTCTTCATCAACTGGATAAGGTGTTGTGCTCTCAACACAATGAGACTAATCCCATCCATAGATCCATAGGTCACCTTCTGGATGCAAGGTTGGTTAACAGGGAGGATGCTGAGTGTCGTGAGTGTCTGGGTACACAAGGTACTCCCAAAAGACTGAACACCTTGAGCAACCACTTCAAACAAATAGATCACAGATCAACACACTGATGTTTGTCACATGGTTAAAACCCTCAAGAAAGAAACAGTCCATGACCCCAACCAAATAGCTACTTGGAGCAATTTATTATGCAAAAGAAACAAAAAGTTACATATGAGCTTCTCATAATTGATCAACTAGCCAAAGACCCTCTATTCTCTTTAAATAGAGATCATAGACCAATCGGGTGTTAAGCCATGGATCAATGGTAGGTATGATCTAAGAGAAGTTGAACCGTCGGATCACTCTATGTCTAGAACATATTGTGACCGTCGGATTAGAATATTTACAAATGCATACAAATGCATACTAAAGAAACACACTTTACCTAACGGATATATTACACAAGTTGATCTTAACTAACTCCTAAGTGTCTAAATATCCTAACAGTGAGCCCCCCTAGGCCTACTACCCCCTCTACCTTCCAAGTCACCTGTTTTTAGTGGCTTCGAACAATATTAGGTGAAGTTCCTATTACTATACGAGATATTCCCTTCGTCTTATCCCAGAATACCCCGAAGGCTGATGACTAGGTAGAGGAGGAAGGGTTAAGCAAGATTGTTGATTTTAAGTGAGTTTTAGTCAAACTATGTTCATTAACCCATTAAGTATTTGATTTACACTTTGTTCTGTAAATGAAATGGACATAAACATAAATAAAAACAGAAATAAAACAATTCAGATGGACAGAGGCGACTGAGCCGCACTGATAGTCAATAATTATTAAAAAAACGAATTATGAGTGACAGATCGCACTTTTCAGGTCAAATGTGGCGAGGGGGTCACCAAATTTTTCCAGAAACAGGCGAGGAAGTCGCTCAGATTTTGCAGACAGAAGCGAGTTATCTTCTGGAAGGGGGTCGCACCTTTCAGGGCTAAATAGGCAACCTGGTCTCACCTGTGAGGCCCAAATGAGCGACCTGGTCCCCATTCTGGGCCCGATAAGAGCGACCTACTCCGAAAAGTGAATTTTTTTAAACCTTGAGTCAGATCTGGCCGACAGTAACCTGTACAATGGCCAAATGGATTAGGATTTTCCTTATGGAGGCTCGACAGTAACTAAAAATGTAAATAAATAGGAATCTAAGCTAGATTTAACAAAACAATTAACCTAGGGAAAAAACAGAACTAAAAACTAAAACTTTGAAAAATAACCCAGGGATCCTGTGGGATCGACCTGGTATGGTCGCCAGATCTGTAGCGGGGATTTCTCCTTTGCTACAGGGCAGGAATGGATACCTTCCGTCTATAGGACGGAAGGATAGGTTCCTGGTGGTGAAATGCAAGAAAAACAGACAGAAAATGAAATAGAACAACAAAGAAAGCAGAAATGGAAACCCCTCTACAAACACAGTTAGGGTTTAGCTCTAGCAACCTGCATACAACTATTAGAACCAAAATACCTACAAAACATGTTTAAATAATGAACCTACAAACAAACAATGGATTATATGAAATTAAAAAAATAACACAAACAACAAGCTATACCTTCTCTTGCTGGAATGGGCCACCATGCCCTGGCTTGGAGAAGCACCTCTCTTGAAAGGGGGAGCTATGGCTCAATGGAAGGATGGAGGAGAGGGAGTGTGGGTGGCTTGAGAGACAAAGGGTCTCAAGGCATCCACTCGGGCAGCATAACAATATGCAAGAGAGAGGTGTTTTGAGAGTGACCCCCACCCCTCTATTTATAGATTTTTTAAGGTTCTAAGCCCTTAGTCAGGGATGTAGCCCCTTTTGCTCAAAATTTAGCTCCTTTTATGGTTTTAGGATCTTTTGAGGGGTTTTAGCCCCTTTTTGGAGGTTTTATCCCCTATGAGAGCTATTTAGGCTCTTTTTAGGGGTTTTTAAGCCATTTTTCTCATTATTAAGCCTTTTTGAGGGTGTGGGGCTCCAACGGGGTGAAATGAGGGTCGTGCATGGGTGTCCTTGGGTGGTGTGGGCCATGTAGAGCCAAGTGAGGGATTTTTTGGGTTAACATATATATAGAACTAACGGATTAGGGGGCATATAATAATATCATGCAAGCTAAGAAGGATTCCCTGAGGGAACAAAGGAAGAAATATGGAAATGCTATGTTCTAAATACATCAAGCCATGCATGAAAGCATACTCCCAAGAGTAGCAATAGAAAATTCAACTAAGGAAGAATGGGATACATTGAAAACGACCAAGCAAGGCTTGGACAAGGTAAAGACTTCTAAGTTGCAGATTAGAAGATATTTTGAATCTCTATCAATGAAAGACACAGAGTCAGTGGACTCATTTTACTCTTGAGTTATTGGGTTGATAAATCAACTAAAATCCCATGGAGAAAATATTAATACAGAAGGGTTGTTGAAAAACTTCTTAGAAATCTTCCCCAAAAATTTGAATCATTGGTCATGACCCTTTAAGAAAACAAAGACATGTCCCAGTTTACCATTGATGTGTTGGTTATGGAACCCGGTCTTCCAAATTCAGAGATGTTATTTTTCAGTTGTTTTTGTACCCTGGGTTTATTGTACACTTGTCCCAGCTGGGGGGTGCAGGGGAAATGACCTCGAGAAAGGGAGTTCGAGGGCGAGGCCCCTGAAGAAAATTTTTTGGGATTTTTTTTTCCAACAGTTTGCGAACCCATGGTATTAGGTGACCCATAGTATTTTCCCATGGTGATTCCCCTAGATAAAAGAAAAGCATTGTAATACACCTATGTATTATATTGTAGCATTGTAAACAAACTCTGTGATTGTGTGAGAGAGACTGTGAAAGTGTGAAGAGAAAGTGCAGCGAGGTTGTTGCAGGTGGTATCCCTTCAGTTTGTTGGATGGTATAATAATAAAGGACTGGCAATTTCTATGTGGACATAGCCCATCTTGGGTGAACCACATTATATCTGTGTCTCTCTTGTAATGTGTTTAATGTGTTTGCATCTTGTTTGATTATTTAACTGTATAATTATTATTGCTCTGCAATCATGTTTTTCTAACAACTGGTATCAGAGCCAAAAGGTCTATTTGGATGGCAAACTCACAAGAAAGAAGGGTTCCTAGTTCGAGTGGGAGAAATGGCAGAAGAAGGAAAGTTTAGGGTCGAGAAATTTAACAGCCAAAACTACCAGTTATGGAAGATGTAAATGGAGGACTATCTGTACCAGAAGGATATGTACCTACCGTTGGGCGAAAAAACAAAACAATCGACAACTATGAAGGATGAAGAATGGGAGGTTCTTAACAGAAAGGAACTGGGAACAATATAGTTGTGTCTGGCTTCGTCGGTGGCTTTCAATATCTCAAAAGAAAATACAACAGAGGGTGTGATGAGGGCATTGGCTAAGCTCTATGAAAACCCCTCGGCTTTCAACAAGGTATTTTTAATGAAGCGTTTTTTTAATATGAATATGTGAGGAGGTGGATCTGTTGCTGACCATTTAAATGAATTTAATACACTTACTAGTCAGTTAAGTTCTCTAAAAGTGAACTTTGATGATGATTTTAGGGCTCTTCCAATATTTTGCTCATTGCAAGAAAGCTGGAACAGCTTGGTCATGGATGGAAGTAACTATGTCCCTAGTTCAAACACTCTTAAATTTGATGATGTTATTGTTGTTATTCTTAGCGAGGAAATGCGAAGAAAAAGAACAAGTGAGACATCAAGTAATGCATTGACCATGGAGAGAAGGGGAGGACAAAAGGATAGAGGAATGAGCTCGGGTAATTGCAACAATTCTAGAAAGGGAAGATCCAAGTCTAGATTTGGAAAAATAGAGTGTTGTAACTACGGTAAGAGAGGACATCTGGAGAAAGACTGCAAAGCTCCAAAGAAGAAAGGAGACATGCAGCAAGAGACTACTCAGGAAGAAAATGTAGCAGGTGATGTGTTACAAGATGCTTTGACTCTTGCATTAGATAATACTATTGATTACTAGGTAGCAGATTTAGGGGCTTCATGTCATGCTACACCCCATGGGAAATTCTTTCATGATTATGTTCTAGGTGATTTCAGACATGTTTTATTGGGGGATGATGAACCATGTGAAATTGTTGGAATGGGAAAGGTACATATTAAGTTAAATAATGGAAATGAATAGATGCTAAAATATGTAAGGCATATTCCTGCTATGAAAAGAAATATGATCGCAACAGGGTAGTTGGGAGATAGCGATTGTTTGTCTACTTTTGGAAAAACGTGGTGGAAGATCACTAAAGGAGCACTAGTAATAGAAAAAGGAGATAGGGTGGGTAGGTTGTATTAATGTCCTCATAATACTAATTAGTCTATCTTTATAGCTTCCACAAAAATAGGTGCAGCGTTGTGGCATCATAGGCTTGGCCACATGAGTGAGAAGGGGATGCAGATTGTCCACTCAAGGAAATTGCTTCCAAATATGAAGCAAGTAAGTTTGGAATTCTATGAGAATTGTGTTTATGGAAAATAGAAGAGAGTTAGATTTCTGAGGGTTGGGAAACAGAAAAAGAGTGAAAATTTAGAGCTTGTGCATACAGATGTATGAGGACCAGCTCAGGTACAATATCTTGGTGGCTCTCGTTATTATGTTACTTCTATTGATGATGCAACTAAAAAAACTTGGATTTATTGCATTAGATAGAAATATGATGTGTTTTCTACTTTTAAGAAGTGGAAAGGTTTGGTTGAGAATGAGACAGGAAAAAGGTTGAAATGTCTCAGATTTGATAATGGAGGTGAATACTGCAACAAGGAGTTTCATAGTTATTGTTCATGCAATGGGATTCGCAGAGAGAAGATAGACCCTGGAACACCACAAGAAAATGGTGTGTCATAAAGGAAGAACAAAATGATCATGGAATGTGTAAGGTGTATGAGATTGCATGCAGGATTCCCCTTACATTTTTGGGTCGATGCTATAAATGTTGTTGTTTACTAAATAAATTACAAAGGGCCTTCAACTGCTTTGGATGGTGGAATTCTATAGGAGGCATGGATAGGAAATAGGTAAACTACTCATTTTTTAGAACTTTTGGTTGTGAAGCATTTGTCCATATTGATAAAGAAAATAGAACAAAGCTTCAGGATAAATCCAAGAAATGTACATTTATTGGATATGGGGATGATGATTTTGGTTATCGCTTATGGGATTATGAAAATCACAAAATCATTAGGAGTAGAGATGTAGTATTCAATGAAAAGGTTATGTACAAAGATCGGTTGCAGGGAAAGAAAGAGTAAAATGCAAACATAGAGTACACAGTGCTTGATGAAATCAAAGAAAATGAAGTTCCAAAGGCACCATAAAATCAAGAGCAGTGGCAAGTACCTCAAACTCCTGGAAATGTAAGAAGATCTACCAAGTTAAGTAGACCGGTCTTGAACGATTCTCTCCTTCACTGTATTATTTATTGATGACTAATTCTAGTGAACTAGAATGTTATGAAAAGGCAATGCAAGTAGAAACTAGAAAGAAGTGGGAGCAAGGCATGAATGAGGAGATGGACTCATTGGTAAGAAACCAGACTTGGGATTTTGTTGAGTTTCCTGAAGAAAAAATAACATTGCAGAATAAATGGGTTTACAGGTTGAAGGAAGAAGGTGGAGGCAAGAAGCGGTACAAGGCTAGACTTGTTGTAAATGGGTTTGCACAAAAGAAAGGTATAGACTTTGATGAAATATTTTCTCCTGTTGTAAAATGACTTCAATTAGAACTATTTTAAGTCTAGTGGTGATAGAAGATTTGCATCTTGAACATTTAGATGTAAAAACAGTCTTTCTTCATGGGGATTTGGAGGAAGAGATTTATATGCAGTAGCCACAAGGGTATCAGGTCAAAGGGAAGGAGAATTTGGTTTGCAGGTTGAAGAAGAGTGTGTATGGATTGAAGCAAGCTCCATGGGAGTGGTATTTAAAATTTGATAAGTGTTGGAGCAGGGTCCCACAGCTACAGAAGAAGCTGCTATTTTGGCAGATAGACAGTTTTGGCAGAGATATAAGAGGTAAAGCTACGACGCTGTAGCATGTTTCTAGCTACAGATCAGAGCCGAAAACCGTCACTATTGGGACAGAGAATTCAAGAAAGACGACAATACTTGAGTGGCCGAGAAGAGAGAGCTCAACCACTGCATTGAAGGTAGCTACGAAGACAGGAGGGATCAGCTACACTCATAAAGGAAAATGAGCGACGAGGCTGAGGTATTGAAGACGAAGGACAGAAGATGGGAAGCAGCGCCGATACCCATGGTCAGCATTGGGAAGCATAGAAGACTGCAGGAAGCTATGGTGAAGAGAAGCGGTGCATAGTACCCATGATCAATGTCGGGAAGCATGGAAGACTGCAGAGGAGCTGTGGTGTGACGAAAAGCGGCTACTCCAAGTACAGTTAGGCCGACTATCACTAGTTAGGGTTTTGGGTTACTGTTGGGACAAGCCCACAGTGTTGTAATGGCGAGACCTTCGGGCCGCCTATAAAGGGATGTATTTTGTATTGTAAAAGGGTTGGTTGTTTGTTTGGTTGTTTTAGTTAGATAGATGGATAGTTGGCTAGACAGTTGTAATATAGAAGCCAAGCTCTGGTTCTGTTATTAGTTGTAGTATCTTACTGAAACCAGTAGCTGGCTCATTGAGCTTGCATGTAACAATCCACAGGGATTGATGGAGAGGGAAGAGTATATTGTAGAGAAGCAATATAGAGATAGAAAAGAGATCTAAGAGAGAAGGGCTCCAGGCTGTGTGCGGAGTTACCCAGAAGATCTCGAGCTGCATATGCGGTGCAGCAGAACTGTGTATGCTTCCCCCAAGTTATAATAGAGAAACACAGTTCTGTGGACGTAGCTCCCATCCTAGGAGTGAACCACGTAAAACCTGCGTGTTATGTGATGAATGCATGTGATTGTATTTGTTTATCGTTATCTGTTATTGTGTATATGAAATTTTCTTACAGTACAAGTATGTATGTTTCCGTAGAGTTTCCAGCATTGTAGAAGGATAATTATAAGTGAAGTCTTTAAGTAATTTGGATAAGAGTTGTGGGTGTTTCACTCAAGACAGTTAGTAGTCACAGTGTCGAACAACGTTGTATGTTGAGTCCTGTAAGTCGGACACTAGTAACGCTAAGTGGGCTGAGATGCCGTGATAGGATATCGCTGGGAGGCGATATCGCACCAACAGAGAAGCTGTGGTGCATGAGACCGTAGGGTAAGGGTCTAGCGTAGGAGGAACTTACGTGTTGTCCAGACCACAGCGATACGATAAGGCTAGAGTCATCGCAAGTAGAGGATACTGCGCAACATAGAAAGAGAGATCTCGTGGCTAGAAGAGCTGCGAGTTGTAAGTAGGATGCCGCAGAACCTAGTCCAAGACACTTGAGTCTTTGGCAAACCCATTAGAGTCACTTTGGGTGAGACTTCAAGCTGCTCTGCGGTCTTTCGCCGAAAGGGCCAGTGAGCTAGGGGTGTTGTTGGTACAATTATAGAAAACCTGGGTCTTCCCATAGCGACCAACAAATGGTTCCGTTGCCGGTTTTGAACAAACAGAGCACTGATGTTCTGGTGGCGTCCTACTAGAGACGAACTCAACCAGTGGGTTGGGTCTCAGGAGAAACAGTTTTCCGAACGAGAGAACAAGAGCCCGAGGCTTAGTACAGAAGCCTAGTTACAAAAACATATCTTTACAGATATACATGCGATATTTTTTGCGACCTATGGAAACGAGCTTTACGACTGGTTATCAAAGTTGACTGATACGAGCATATTCAAGAAGAAAAGAAACATTGTCTGGACACCGGAGCTGATTCAGACCGTGAAGAACCTTGATAATCCCATCACGAGAGCAGTGGACTTCTGGCTTGCGAGTGTGCTACAAGGCTTCGTCATCGAGTTTGCAGTGGAACAAAGAAAAAGCTTCAGCGAGGCTGAGCGGTACTTCTTCAAAGGCTATCGCGGTAAGTACCTAAAATCTTTAAACTTTTCCTTTAAGATGTTATTACATGAAAAAGGAACAATGGATCTAGTTTCAGATGAATAAGTAAAGATAGTAATGTCACAAGAGTTTGAAAGTGATTTTGATGACATTGGACGAACACATAGTGGAAAGAAATACAAAGTAGATTTCACATCTCCCATATTTGAAGGAAGTTCAGATAATACTAGACAACAGAGTCATAGTACCACAGAAAGAACACAAGGGGGTATCCCTTATCACCCTTACACCCCACAGAAGCAGACCGACACTCAGAACAATCCCGTAGGAAGTCCATCCAGTAGCTCGCAGATAGTACATACGACCGCTACATCACCTCCACCTACACCGCCGAGTGGTAGCAACACAGCAAATCAACATCCACCACGTAGAAATAGAATGGGGGATGATATGAAGCTACCTACCTTTAAGGGTACATGAGCAGAGGACCCGGAGTAGCATTGGTTTCTATGTGAAACCATGTGGACCATTAAAGGAATTCAGGATGATAACATTAAACTTGTACAGTTGGTTACCACACTGAGAGAACGAGCTTTAACATGGTACATGAAGTATGCCGCCACACCTAGAACACTTGTCCAGGTCAGGACCGCCATGATTAAAGAGTTTAAGAAACCTAAGTCTGAGTCACAGTGCATTACAGAGCTTAAATACATTAAGCAGTTACCTACAAAGTCAGTATGGGACTTTGACCAAAAATTCAAAGCCCTTATAGACCAAGTCAGCTTTGAGTTTGCGCCGAAGTAGCATAAGGAATGGTTTATTGCAGCGCTACTCCCTCACATCAGAATGCCGTTAATGCAGCATAAATTCTAGACGCGGGATGAAGCGTTGGAGATGGCAATGAAACTAGAGGCTTCACCCCTAGCTGAGACTAGCATAGGCATGGCAACGTTACAAAACCAGTTGGCTAATCTCATGTTACAGTTGCATGAGCTTAAGAAAGGGAAAGAGGTTATGCAGGATATATGGTGTGTAAAGTGTAGTGCACAAGGCC
This sequence comes from Pseudotsuga menziesii, assembly GCA_001517045.1. NCBI lineage: Eukaryota > Viridiplantae > Streptophyta > Pinopsida > Pinales > Pinaceae > Pseudotsuga > Pseudotsuga menziesii. The sequence continues at coordinate 19,512 of LPNX010420766.1, read as the reverse complement.
ACACTAAAGACAACTGTCCAGTCTTTGTAGAATATATAGCGACCGGGGCTCCTAACCCCTTACCACAGACCCACGGGCCGTGGTGTGAAATATGCAAAACGAGAGGACACCCACCTCAGCAATGCCCGCTACTTCAGAAGTACGTGTAGACACCTAAGAACTTATACTGTGTCTCCTGCAAGTCTGTAGGCCATGATGAACATGATTGCTGAGCCTATGATCTCATGGTCGGGAGCAAACAAGACTTGTACAGAGTCCAATCAGATACACAGGGTCCAGTACCAGCACCACAGCATGATCCGGCTCAGGTTGGCCATGGAGGAGGATTCAGAGGACGAGGATGAGGAGGAGGCTTTGGCCGTGGAGAAGGATTTGGCTGTGGTCGCGGACCGATCACTTGTTACAACTGTGGAGTTGTAGGACATTATGCTAGGGACTGTCAGAGTCCCACCACCACATGTAACTACTGCAAATCTTACGACCACACCATAGAAGAATGTCCTACCTTGATAGCTAAGATCAAAGAACCTAAGCCAGCAGTACACTAGAACATTCAGCTCATTGCTGCTGAGCAGGAAGGACCAGAAACAAGAGTCAACATTGTGACTCATAGCGGTGCTTCCACCAGTGGAACATTGCAAGATATTGAAAAGAACACAGGTCAGGAATGGGTGCGTAGAGCTCCTAACAAAGCAACATCACTTGACCTACAAAAGAATAAACAGACATTTCAGGAAGCTAAGACTTTCTTTGATGACCCTATGCAACCAGGATCACAGGTACCGCTGTCTAGGGGCGTACCGCAGCAAGCACCTTGTGGCATTAGCCCTGTATAGATACCGCAGGCTACCACATCGGGCACATGCGACGAGGACGAGTTGACAGGAAGTGTACATTCCTTCCTACGGAGCTGTTTAAAACTCGTGAGAAATGAGCAAGCTATCGGAGAACTTTAGTGCATCATAGATCAGTATCAGCCATCTTCTTCTGTGAACAGTACACAGCGTGCTGTTCATAGTATTATGGGACACACAAGAACAGGAAGAGAGATGCAACTTACATCACAGGTTGGAGAATTTGAGATGGATGAGGTGATCCTAGATCTAGGATCAGAGGTAAATGTTCTGACTAAGCAGACATGGGAACAGATGGGTAGCCCTAAGTTAGTCAGATCGCCTATCCACCTGATATTAGCTAATCAGCAGCGAGTATCACCCCTGGGTCGATTATCGCAGGTGCCAGTTGACATTGACAGAGTTCGCAGCTCTGCGGACTTTAAAGTGATAGAAATCATTGGCTATAGTAGACCATATCCAGCATTACTAGGCATTGATTGGGTGATCGGTAACATGGTTGTTATTGACCTAAAGAGAAGACAAATGACCTTTGAGGATGCGCAAATACGGGTCATCGCACCGCTGAATCCTCTTCAGGGTCCTAGATACATCGAACCTATCAGAGCAGAGGAAGAGGCACGTAACATGGAGAGTCTCTATTAGATGACTGTGAACTAGAGCGACTACATCAATCCAACCGTAGAAAGGAACATTAGTTGGCGATGCGACAGCTCATGCGCATCAGATTCAGATTTTGGTTTAGAGAACTGGCAAAACAGACTTTACGAAGTCTCAGCACGCAGATGTGTGTACATGACTAAGTCACTAAGATGGATTGGCGCAGAGATCAGTGAGATTCCAGCATTTCATGGTCTAACAGATATCCAGGACTTTCTCATGTAAGTTGAACAACAAATTCCTCACGAGCAGAGGATCGCAGCTATGGATCTTGTAGTATGAGCCACACCTGCAAGATGGTGGTATGTGCATAAAGAGAATATCGCATCATGGGATGATCTTAAGAGATTGATGGCGATCAGATTCTCTACCAACAGAGAGTATGTCCAATAGAAATACACAGGAGAAAGTGACCCCAGGTCACATATTCAGACATGCGAATAGAATTGGTCGAACATTCCTGAGGATGAATGGGTTCACCGATTCATTCATACTTTGGACACAGTCCCAAGGAACCAGTACACAGAGACTGAATTGCGCAAGGAAATGACTACATGGTCACTTATGATAGACAGCTTCCTACTCACCTTCGCTTTCGAATCTGAGTATCCAAGTGTTGATCAGGCCCTAGATTTAATAAAGATTAAGATATTTGAGGATTGTAGCCTATCAGTACATACTCCACCAGAGTGGGCCATCCAGTTAGAAGATGCGCTTGAGTGCTATAACTTCACAGCAGAACTAGAGGATGAGGATGACGATCCTCACAACATCAACATTCTGGAGTCAGAGGGGACTCGCGATGTTGATGGACCGAAGCTAGAAATTCCAGCAATCACAGAGCCCATCAAGACTAAAAAGATCAATATTGGCACAGACACAGAACCAAATTTTGCCTCTATTGGAGACTATTGGGATGATAAAATAGTTGGACATATTGCATACTTGCTACATGACTATCGGGACCTATTTCCAACCAATTTCACAGAGATGAAGGGAATAGTTGGCGACCTAGGAGTAATGAGGATACCATTGAAGGAGGATGCCAGACCAGTCAAGCAGCGTCCTTATAGATTAAATCCATGCTATAAAGAAAAAGTTAAGGATGAGATCGACAAGATGCTAGCAGCAGGCATCATTGAACCTGTAGAAGAAAGCGAATGGGTTAGCCCCATGGTCATACAAGAAAAGAAAACCAAAGGAGACATCAGGATTTGTGTCGATCTACGTAAACTCAACGATGCATCGCTTCACGATCCATTTTAGACACCTTTAACTGATGAAGTGTTAGACAATGTGGGAAGACAAGAGGTCTACTCCTTCACTGATGGCTTTTCAGGCTATCATCAGATCAGAATCCATCCGGAAGACCGATCTAAGACCACTTTTGCGATAGAATGGGGCTCATTCCAGTATACGGTAATGCCCTTTGGTCTTAAGAATGCACCAGCTATCTTTTCTAGAGTAGTAGTTGTTGTATTTAAAGAATACATCCATAAATTCCTAGAAGTTTATTTCGATGATTGGACTGTATTTGGATTGATTAACAAGCACATAGGAGATTTAAGGCTGATGCTAGAGAAATGTAGATAGTACCAGATTTCTCTAAACTTGAAAAAATGTATATTCCGTATGCCATTCGGTATTTTGTTGGGTCACATTGTTTGCAGGCAAGGCTTGATGGTAGATCCCACAAAGATTGCCATCATTGTAAATCTCCCAGCACCCAACTTAGTCAAATAATTGAGGACAGTACTTGGTCATACCGGGTACTACATAAAATTTATCAAGGGCTATGCAAAGATTACATCGTCGATGGAAAAACTGTTAAAGAAAGATGTAAAATTCATATGGAATGAGGAATGCCAGCAGAGTCTAGATACACTTAAAGAGAAGATGGTTACAGCGCCCATCTTAGTATTTCCAGACTGGACCAAGCCGTTCCATGTTCATGTGGATGCATCTGGCATCGCTCTAGGGATTGTGTTAACGCAACCAGGAGAAGGAGGTATCGATCATCCTATTGCATACTCCAACAGAAAGCTATCGACGGCAGAAAAGAACTACACCATGACAGAAAGAGAAGGCTTAGCTATGGTGTACGCGCTACAGAAATTCAGGCACTACCTGTTGGGTGCCTCGTTTAAGATGTTTACTGACCATTCTGCGTTGAAGTATCTTGTCAATAAGCCAGTGTTAGGAAGAAGAATCTGTAGATGGTTACTCCTGTTTCAGGAGTATGATTTTGAAATCATTGTGAAACCAGGAAAATTGAACGCCGGACCTGACCATCTGTCACGGATAGATTCAGGAGAAGAGCCAAGTAACCTAGAGGACAATTTTCCAGATTGCGTAGTTTTTTTCTATTCAGATCACAGATGACTACTATGCTGATATCATTCAGTTTCTCACTACAGGATTGGCCCCTATTGAATTCACTAAGCATCAAAATAAGCAGTTGGTTGTTAAAGTAGCAGACTTCACCCTGATCGCAGGCCAGTTATACAAGTTAGGTCTAGATGAAGTCCTGCGCAGATGTGTGATGCTGCATGAAAAAGAGGCTATTATCAGAGAGGCACACTCAGGTACCGCAGGAGGTCATTTCGCAGGAAAGCCGACTGCGCAGAAAATCATAGCTGCAGGATTATGGTGGCCTACGTTGCACAAAGACGCTATGGAATTTTGCAGATGTTGCAATATCTACCAGAGGGTAGGAAAACCGTCACGACACGATGAAATGTCGTTGTGACCGCAGATTTCGCTGCGTGCATTTGACAAGTGGGATATAGACTTTGTGGGTCCTATCAACCCACCAGGAAAACGGACTGGCGCAAGATATATCATCAATGGAACAGAGTACCTCACCAGGTGGGCAAAGGCCAAAGTAGTAAGAAATTGTGATGCTGCTACAGCCGCAGAGTTCCTTTTTGAAAACATCATCAGTAGATTTGGATGCCCAGTAATTTTGATGAGCGATCAAGGCACACATTTCTTGAATCATACCATTGAAGCCTTGACAGAAGAATTTCAAATAGAGCACTATAAGAGCACACCCTACCATCCACAAGCTAATGGTACGGTGGAGGCCTTTAACAAGATTCTAGAAAATGCCCTTACGAAGATCTGCAACAGTCAAAGGAATGATTGGGACCTCAGAGTTAATGTTGTATTATGGGCTTACAGGACTACATGCAAGAAGCTTACAGGACACACACCTTTCAACTTGGTGTATGGACAGGAGGATGTTATGCCTATGGAGTATATTATTCATAGTTTAAGAATTGCTTAGATCATTGGGATGGCCAATACAGACACAATCAATGAAAGGCTAGCGCAACTGCTTGCCTTAGAGGAAGACAGATTCATCACAGGCTTTCATCAGAAAGTGCAAAAGGCACGAGAGAAAGCTTGGCATGACAGGCACATTAAGAGTAAGACTTTCCAGGTCAGAGACCTAGTACTCCTCTATGACAGTAAGTTTATTAAGTTTCCAGGGAAGTTTAAGATGCATTGGCTAGGGCCATATCAGATACAGCTAATTACAGAGGGAGGTGTCGTTCAGCTCAGCAAACTAAATGGGGAGCTTCTTCCCACATTGATTAATGGCAGCAGGCTTAAGATATATAGTGATAGCCACTCCACCTCTCAGCCCTAGCTAAGACAGCTTAAGAGGGTTCAGATGTCCAGTGTAGTTGAAAAGAGGCATCGCACCGGGAATTATTCTACACCGGCAGGTATTTTAAGTATCAAGAATCGCATAAGGACAGTTCATTTTGCGCAAGTCATAAGCGGCTTAGCAAAAAAAAAACAAAAAAAAACGACGCACTAAGCTTGTTATCAACAAGTGATGTGGCATGGCATCGCAGCAAGGCGATGCTTCTCCGTGCCACGTACCCAGTTTTGCAAGCCGACAGAGGGCCAGTCAAGTCGCCTTCTGATGGGCAGTTAATGAAGAAATGACCGGTATACCTTACCGTAGATTTGGCAGCAGCATAATTAAGTTTCCAGATTTGGCAAATCTTCGACGAGACATGCGCTTGCACACACACTTCGAGGGAAATTTGATCGGATTTCAGCAATTATTAAGGATCGGGATGACGGTTGTTGTCTCATCCATGCAATTAATACGACTGATGGGTTCATCCAAGATGACCGTTGCATCCGGGATTGTTTCCTTAGGCATAAAAGTAGAAATTATTCATTCGGGGAGGTTACATTTGCAAATAGCCGAGAGCTATAGAGTGCAGTGTTAAGTTTTCCCTATACAGAGCTAATTCCATTACAGAGTGCTGTGATTTCCAGATTTTGAAGCCATTGCCCATCCAAAGTATTCCACCCGGTGGGTTCTGTCTGAGGACGAACCTATAGAAGCCATTTTGAAAAGGTTTGAGCGTGGTGGCCTTGCAGCTGCCATGCCAACGCCGCCTAAGGGTGTCCAACCAAGTTCATCACAGACCAGACAGCTGCCACAGACAAGGAGCCAATCTCAGATTATAGAAGCATCCATTTTGGAGCCGGAGGAAGAAGTTCATAGCGCAGCAGACTACATTATGCCACGAGTTGAAGGCGCACCACAGATAAAAATTCCCAAGAGTGGTAAGTTTCCTGTTCCCATACCACAAATTGATTCTCGAGTAAAGGAAGATGGAGATCTATTAGGATATGTCGTTGTTGCTAAATTTGTAGATTATAACCTGGGCAACAGTAAGACATATCCCCAGTTTCGGCCGGATCAGTACCTTACAATTCAGAAGAACCTAAGGACAGGTGCATATGAATATGTTCCCATGGAACATGTCCAGATTCTTGAGCGCTCAGGCCTGCTCAATTTGTTAAGAATACCACATTTCGGACGAGGTGCAGAGGTTAATGTCGTGGTGTGCATCCTACTTTCTTGTGTACATGGAGGTTACCTTTGGCTTGGTAACAAGGTTGACCTGAACATTGACCTGATACACCGCATCACTGGGCTGTCTAAGACTGGTTAGTACCCAAAGATAAATATAACAGGAAAGACCAAGGATTCCAAGCTATCACCATAACTAATCGTCAAGTATCAACTACAGAGGGGAGGTCGGGCTTATGATATCGCAAGCTTGACAGACAACACACTCAGATTTACAGCTAGTCTGCTTGCAGGCAGACTGTTGACCAAGGTTCGCCCCAAGGAAGTCACAGGATCCGTAATTAACCTCGCCATACAGGTTGCAGAGGGGGAACAGTTCAATTGGTCTTTATTTTTGTTAAATATGTTTCAGGCAAATTGTTTGGCAGCTCAGGATGAGGCGAGCCACCCCTTTCATTTCTCATGGTTGATTATACTCCGTGCATTCGTCGGGTGGAAGGAGCCACCCCATACCCAATTTCGGCAACTAGTAAGTGGCGAGCCCAGAGGAGTGCGCTATACAAGCTTATGGGAGACTAACAGCCCAGTCAAGAAAAAGGTTAACATGGTAGTATTCTATGAATACTATAAGCTGCTGAGGGAAGTCCTCCAAGAAACACCGCGGCTCAGTAAGGAGATTGTGGACACATATGAGAATCATCTTGATTTTATGGTAGACCACAATAGAATCTACTTAAGGCCAAAAAGGACTAAAAGGGATGATTGGGCTCCTGGTTGGTTCAGAATGACAGCGCGGGATATCGAAGGCACCATCAAAGATTTTGATGACCAATGGAAGCAAGAGTTCGAAGATACCACACCACTACCATCCTATACTGCACAGACAGACCCACTAGACAAGGGCAAAGACAAAATAGAGACCCAAAAACAAGATGCGGAAGATGCACCACTGGAGGAACCCAAGAAGAAAAAACAAAAAGTTACAAACCCAAGTGCGGTCACTAAACTGACAGATGACGACTATCACCAAATCGCAACAAGAATAAGGGACGAAATGAGCGCCACATTTCAAGCGATGCATAAATCGTAGGGAAAGATGCAGGGGGCGATAGATCAACAGCTTGGGGGGATAAAAACACTAGCCGAGAAAACTGCAAAAATCCACACTCAGTTAGTCAAGGCGCCTGCAGGAGAAAGTTCAATGTAGTCGATTTCCCACGAGGAGATCTTGGCAAAGGACCGTATCAACACAGTCTTGATACCACCAGGGAGCATCTAATTCCCTACGTTGATGACGGACGTACTAATACCAATTAGGCAACCGGTCGAGGTTAACCTCGCAGAGTTTCACATTGATCAGTTGCAGATGATCTAGCAGCAGCTAAGCGCAGAACTCAGAGGTAGAGAGCTCGCGACATATAAACAAAACGTGCAGCTGAAACAACAGAATACCGCACTTTCCACCAGCTTTCAGAAAAAGGAAGACACGTTGAGAACATATGAATAAAGAGAGCAGGATCTCTCTCAAGTCCTATAGACCATCGCATTGGAGTTACCCCAATGCAACATTGAGCTCGCATTGCCTCTCCCGCAGAAGGTAAGAAGAGTGGCAGACAGAGCAAAGGCTCTGGAGGAAATAGTGATCCGGATGGAATAAACAATGGCCAAGATGGAGGAAGACCACAAAGCGCAGATCATTGAGCTTGAGGCTCGCACACCAAGCACCCCCCAGGCAGATAAGGAAGCGAGAGTAGAGGCCTTTCGACTCACTTCCGCGCAGATGAAAGCTCGCATAGATGATGCACTGACAGTGCTAGCTGAGGTGACGAACACATGGTCGGACTTGGATCAGCCACCTGAGAAAGTAGAAATCCAGCAAAGTATTCAGCAGATAGAGAATACTGCGGCAGCAATGAAAGAAGAAATTAAGAGCTTAGCAGCTCTTCAGAAGATGAGAAAGACAATAGAGATGAACCGCTTGCAGCAGGAAGCGCAACGGTTGCGAGCACAGGAAATACAAATCAATGACCTGCTTCAACCATACCAGGAACAAATCACAGAGTTAGTCGATACGGTTGAGCAGAAAGTTATGGAGTTCACTACAACCAAAAATTATATTGATGCAACAGAAGACTCCAGTATTAGTCAAGCTTTGCTTGACTCAGCTCGGCACAAGAGCGTGTCGAAGCGATGCAGAACGAAGTCACAGGACTTCGGGACAAGCTGCAACGGACTTCACAGGAAGCCAAGGAGAAGCTACAGCAGGAGAAGCCCACTGGTAGTGGCTCGGGGATGAGCCACAAGTAAGTGTTAGGGGACTATTGGAGCAGGGTCCCACAGCTATAGAAGAAGCTCCTATTTTGGCGGATAGACAGTTTTGGCAGAGATATAAGAGGTAAAGCTATGACGCTATAGCATGTTTCTAGCTACAGATCAGAGCCGAAAACCGTGACTGTTGGGACAGAGAAGTCAAGAAAGACGACAGTACCTGAGCGGTCGAGAAGAGAGAGCTCAACCACTGCATTGAAGGCAGCGGCGAAGACAAGAGGGCTCAGCTACCCTCATAAAGGAAAAGGAGCGACGAGGCCGAGGTATTGAAGACGACGGACAGAAGATGGGAAGCAGCGCCGGTACCCATGGTCAGCGCTGGGAAGCATGGAAGACTGCAGGAAGCTGTGGTGAAGAGAAGCGGTGCATAGTACCCATGATCAGTGCTGGGAAGCATGGAAGACTGCAGAGGATTTGTGGTGTGACGGAAAGTGGCTTCTCCAAGTACATTTAGGCCGACTGTCACTAGTTAGGGTTTTGGGTTACTGTTGGGACAGGCCCACAGTGTTGTAATGGAGAGACCTTCGGGCCGCCTATAAATGGATGTATTTTGTATTGTAAAAGGGTTGGTTGTTTGTTTGGTTGTTTTAGTTAGATAGATAGATAGTTGGCTAGACAGTTGTAATATAGAAGCCAAGCTCTGGTTCTGTTATTAGCTGTAGTATCTTACTGAAACCGGTAGCTAGCTCATTGAGCTTGCATGTAACAATCCGCGAGGATTGACAGAGTGGGAAGAGTATATTGTAGAGAAGCAATATAGAGATAGAAAAGAGATCTAAGAGAGAAGGACTCCAGGCTGTGTGCGGAGTTACCCAGAAGATCTCGAGTTGCATATGCGGTGCAGCAGAACTGTGTATGCTTCCCCCAAGTTATAATAGAGAAACACAGTTTTGTGGACGTAACTCCCATCTTGGGAGTGAACCACGTAAAACCTGCGTGTTATGTGATGAATGCATGTGATTGTATTTGTTTATCGTTATCTGTTATTGTGTATATGAACTTTGCTTACAGTACAAGTATGTATGTTTCCGTAGAGTTTCCAGCATTGTAGAAGGATAATTATAAGTGAAGTCTTTAAGTAATTTGGATAAGAGTTGTGGGTGTTTCACTCAATATAGTTAGTAGTTGCAGTGTCGAACAACCTTGTATGTTGAGTCCTGTAAGTTGGACACCAGTAACGCTAAGTGCGCTGAGATGTCGCGGTAGGATATCGCAGGGAGGCGATATCGCACCGACAGAGAAGCTGTGGTGCGTGAGACCGCAGGGTAAGGGTCTAGCATAGGAGGAAGTTACGTGTTGCCCAGAGCACGGCGATGCGATAAGGCTAGAGTCATCGTGAGTAGAGGAGACTGCGTGACGCAAAAAGAGAGATCTTGCGGCTAGAAGAGCTGCGAGTTGCAAGTAGGATGCCACAGAACCTGGTCCAAGACACTTGAGTCTTTGGCCAACCCATTAGAGTCACTTCGGGTGAGACTTCAGGCCGCTCTGCGGTCTGTCGCCGAAAGGGCCAGTGAGCTAGGGGTGTTGTTGGTACAATTATAGTAAACCCAGGTCTACCCATAGCAACCAACAATAAGTTTATAATAGAACAACATTGTAGTAGATGTCATTATGACCACTATGTTTATTTCAAGAGGCTAGATAATGGAAGATATATTATCTTGTTATTGTATGTGGATGGAATGCTTGTTGTAGGGTCTAACATGCAGGATATAAATGTGTTGAAAAGAAAACTAGCTAAATCATTTGCGATGAAGGATTTGGGTGCTGCAAAGAAAATCCTTGGTATGAGAATAACAAAAGAGAGGAAAAATCGCAAATTGACATTGTTTCAAGGTGAGTACATAGAAAAGGTGTTGGAGAGGTTTAGAATGCATAATGCAAAACCAATTAGTACACCTTTGGCTAGCCATTTCAAACTAAGTAAGGAAATGTGTCCAAAGACACAGGAAAGATGGAATACATGTCCAAGGTTCTCTATTCATAAGTGGTTGGAAGCTTGACGTATTCCATGGTGTGCAAAAGACCAAATATTGCACATGCAGTGGGATTTGTGAGTAGATATATGAACAATCTAGGTAAAGATAATTGGAAAGCATATAGTGGATTCTCAGGTATTTGAGAGGCACACTTCTCATGCATTGTGTTTTGGAGGTTCATACACTGTTCTAAAGGAATATTTTGATGTAGAAATGGTTGTTGATCAAGACAACAGGGGGATCACCACAGGGTATGTCTTTACTGTGGGTGGAACACTAGTAAGTTGGATTTCAAAACTGCAAAAGGTTGTTGCACTTTCAACAACGGAAGCAGAGTATGTTGTTGCTACAAAGGCTAGTAAAGAAATGATTTGGTTACAGATGTTCATGGAGGAATTGGAACAGAAGCAAGAGAATATCAGGTTGCATAATGAAATACAGAGTTCCATTCATCTTGTAAAGAACTTAGTATTTTATTCGAATACTAAACATATACATCTCAAGTACCATTTCATAAGATCTGTTATAGAAGATGAACTGTTAAAGTTGGAAAATATACATACTAGCCAGAATCTTGCAGACATGTTGACGTAGGTAGTAACCAGAGAGAAACTAAGTTCCTTCTCGGTTTCTTTTGGCCTTCAAGCATGAAGTTGAAAATGACAAATTTTCCAAGTCCAAGGTTCAAATCATATTCCAACAAGTGCAACAGTGGTAGAGTTATTGTGATCAGTCTCAAAGTGGGAGATTGTTGGTTTGTGGAGCCTATTCTTCTAGATTCAGATATTTCAATCAGTTATGTTTGTACCCTAGGTTTACTGTACACTCATCCCAACTGGGGGGTGTGGGGGCCAGTGGGCCCTCGATGAGGGTTCGGAGCAGTGCCCCCGAAGGAATTTTTTTGGGATGTTTGTTGGCCAACTGTTTGCAGACCCATGGTATTGGGTGACTTGTATTATTTTCCCACTATAATTCCCCTATAAAATAAAATCATTGTAACACAGTTGTGTATTGTATTGTATCCTTATAAACAATCTCTGTGATTGTGTGAGAGAGACTGTGAGAGTGTGAAGAGGAAGTGTGGCAGGGTTGTTGTAGGTTGTATCCCTTCATTTTGTTGAATGATATAATAATAAAGGACTGGCAATTTTTGTGTGGACGTAGCCCATCTTGGGTGAAACACGTTATATTTGTATCTCTCTTGTAATATGTTTAATGTGTTTGCATCTTGTTTAATTATTTAACTATATAATTGTTATTGCTCTACGGTCATGTTTTTCTAACATGATAAGTTACAAGCCTCACTCATCAATCATGAACACATAATCAATAGATTAAACACGTCATTAGAAGGTGCATTTGAAACACAGTCATTTATAATCCATGGAAGAGGAAGGGGGAGATATAATTCTAATGGTAGAGGAAGAAGTTTTTCTAGAGGAGGACACAACAGCAGCCCCATGAATGTCGTTGGTAGAGGATAAAATCAGAACCCTGGTCAGCCAAGTGGTCACATGTTTGATAAGTAAAAAATACAATGTCATTATTGCAAGAAATTTGGTTATTATGCATATCAATGCAGGAAGAAGCAGTATGACCAAGAAAAGCAAGGTCAAAACTAGTTGAGCAACACTAACACTTCATCGAGCGCAATGTTGTTGGAATGCTCATCCCCAATTGAATGCAATGTTGTCCAATAAAGTACATGTGACATATGGTATTTAGATTCAGGGTCAAGCAATCATATGACTGGTAATTTAAATTTTTTTTCCAGTCTAGATAAATCAGTTTAAACTCATGTCACACTTGGAAATAATTTCCAATTCATTGTTTTCGGAAAAGTTATTGTTGGTGTTCTAACCAAACAGGGGGAGCGAAATTTTATGCCTAGTGTCTATTATGTTGAAGGTTTGAAACATAATTTGTTGAGCATTCGACAACTGATACAGAAAGGTTATAGAGTTACATGTAATACAACCAGTGTGCGATTAAAGGCATACGTCCAAGCAAACAACTCTTAAAAAAAGTACCAATGACAAACAATCACTTATTTAATTTGAGGATAATTCTAGACATGAAAGGAAAGGAAAATACAAGAGCTACATTCAAGGCAAAAAGAAAAGAAGTAGACAAGCACCGCGACAAGAAAGAAAAGGACGACACTGAAATTCAAGCAGCATTTCAAATAGAAGTTCAGGATGCATCCTGGATGTGGCATTTTAGATTTGGACATCTGAATTTTGGTGGGTCGAAGCTACTGCATACGAAGAATATGGTGAAAGGATTGCCACTAATCGACAAACTAGAGATATTTTGAGAAGGCTTCATTTTTGGAAAGAAACATAGTGAGACTTTTCAAGTCAAAAATTTATACAGAGCAAACACACCACTTGAGATCGTGAACTCTGACATCTGTGGCCCAATACAGACATCATCCATGGGAGGCTGCAATTATTTTCTTAATTTTATTAATGACTTCACAAGAAAAACATGGGTATACTTTCTGAAACATAAATCTGATGCATTTAGTTTTTTTTAGCAATTCAAGTTTCTCATAGTGAAATAGAGTGGATATAGGATCAAAATCCTCAGGAGACAAAGGAGGTGAATATGTCTCGAATGTCTTCCTAAATTTCTACAAGACCCGTGGCATTCACAAGCAATTTATTGTGCAGTATACACCTCAATAGAATGGTGTCATGGAGAGAAAGAGCGTAACCATTATGGAGATGGCGTGCAACATGATGGAAACCAAGCATTTTCCAAATGAATATTGGGCTAAAGTAGTCGCAATTATTGTATATATTATGAACCAGTGTCCGACAAAGAGTGTAAAGAACAAAGTCCCTCAAGAAGCATGGACAGGTATTATTCACAGCGTTTCTCATTTAAATTTTTTGGTTGCGTCGCATATGCTCATGTTCCAAATGAGATGAGAAAGAAACTAGACAAGAAGGGACAAAAATGTATTTTTGTTGGTTACTCTGAATACACAAAATCATACAAGTTGTAAGATCTTGTCACAAGTAAAGTGATCATCAGTTGTGATGTTCAATTTGTTGAGAATGAATCATGGGATGGAACCGTCGAGAAGAAATTCAAGATTGTGTCGACTGTCGAGCATGATGACATGGTGGAGGAAGCATTTCAATCACCACATGTAAGTCAAAATGTCACAGTACCATTGACTCCCAAGACACTGTGATATGTTTTAGCGCAAGAAATGTCGACACAAGTCACAACTCAAGCTAGGCCGACCAGTACACCAAGAGGTCAGCAAACACCATCAAGCAGTTTGACGAGGTTAACGTCGGTTGATCCAATAAAGACAAGAAGTATGCATGAAATATATGAAGCTGGTACACCAAATTCATTCTCTCTATTTGCATTATTTTCTCAAATAGATGGTCCTCTAAATTTTGAAGAAGTTGTCGAAGAAGAAGTATGGGCACAAGCCATGGATGAAGAAATAGAGCGTATTGATAAGAATCAAACATGGGAGTTGGTAGATGTACCTGAAGATAAGTATGTAATTAGCATCAAATGGATTTACAAGACCAAGCAATATGCTTATGGGAATGTGCAAAAGCACAAGGAAAGAATGGTCGCAAGAGGGTTCACACAGGATCCCGGCGTAGACTTTATTGAAACTTGTGAACTTATCGTACACATGGATATAGTCATAACAGTTTTGGCCATTGTTGCATAAAACAAATGTCATGTCTTTCAAATGCATGTTAAATCGACATTTTTGAATGGCTATATGGAGGAGGAAGCATATGTAGAACAACCACAAGGATATGAAGTTCTAGGTCAAGAGAACAAAGTATACAGGATGAGAAAGGCACTTTATGGTTTGAAGCAACCTCCTATATCTTGGTACAGTCGCATTGATTCTTACCTCACCCAAAATGGATTTCACAAAAGTGAAAGTGAACCGACGTTGTACACCAAAGTTAATGTGCAAGGTAACATGTTAATTGTCTTCTTGTATGTAGATGATTTAATATTTACTGGCGATTTTGGTATAAAGGATTTTAAAACAATCATGGAAAGCGAATTTGAAATGTTTGATTGGGGCTTATGAATTTTTTTGGGGCATTGAATTCTAGCACTCGGAAAGTGGTATTTTCATATCACAGTTGACGTATGCAAGTGCAGTTTTAAAAAGATTCAATATGTCTAATTACAAAGTAGCCCCAACACCAATAATAACAGGTTTAAAATTTATTAAGGATGATGATGGATCAACTGTAGATCCTATGTTTTTAAAAAGGATTCTTGGTAGTCTTATGTATTTATCCGCAACAAGACCAGACATCATGTATGGAGTAAGTATGATCTCAAGATTCATGGAGTCACCGAAAGAATCTCATTGGAAAGAAAGTAAGATAATTCTGAGGTATGTAAGTGGCACAAAAGACCTTGGCATTATGTATTCAACCTCAAAAAAATTTAAACTCATTGGATACAGTGACAATGACAATGGAGGCAACACAGATGACAAGAAAATCACATCTAGGTACATATTTCATTTTGGTACAGGTTTTGTATCGTGGGATTCGAATAAACAACCCATTGTCACTATATCTTCAACAAAAGCAGAGTATGTCGTAGCTACAAGCGTCGCATGTCAAGTTGTTTGGATGCGGAGAATGTTAAGAGACTTGTCCCAGAACCAACAACAATGACCAACCATTTTCCGCGACAACAATTCAGCCATTGCATTGTCAAAGAATCATGTGTTCCACAAGAGAACTAAGCACATCGACACAAGGTATCATTTCATAAGAGAATCGGTGAACAACAAAGATTCTTTGAAGACCATCTTGCAGACATATTTACAAAACCATTGGCAAGGGATTTGTTCTAGTATCTACGAAGTTATTTACGAATGACAAGTTCTACTCAGTGAATTTTGTCATGCACAAAGTAAGTTTCTCCTCTGAAATATTTTTGTAAATTTTTTGTTTAAAGATCCCCATTTTCTCATATTTAAGGGGGAGTGTTGGAAATGTTAATTACTCATAGATCTACATCACGTCTCAACCGACTCAGTCAAAGTCCGAAGAAGTACACTCTTTGATAGTCCGTCTATTAGTTTTAGGAGTTCACACCTTTCCATATTTAAGTAACCGAATTGTATTTCAAAACTTAAGTTTCTAGGTAGAAATTTATTACAGCCTTTAATGTTAGTTGGTAGCTTCGAAGAGAATCAATTTTAGTCTTTGTAAATGAAGAAGAACAAAAATGAAAAACAATGAGAAGAGGAGAGAGAGAGTGCGAGAGACACATAGAAGAATAGAGTAAGAAGAGAAGAAGAAGAAAAAAAAATCTAAGAAGAGTTCAATATCTCAAGCTCCTGTGTTCTAGAATGTGTTGAGAGTCGAAGCTCTGCAAAAGGTGAAACATCCTTGTAAATTTCCAAGTTTGTAATTGTGTCTATAGTTCTTTGTTATGTCGCGACAATATATATAAATCCATAGTTTATGGTTGATTGCATGTCTCATTTATGCCACACATCTTCTCCATAATTACTTGTGTGAATGCTATTTACATTTACCATTTTGTGAAAGACACAAAGAATCCATAAATATTTCACTGTGTAAAAGTTTGAGTTTTAACCGCAGAGTGCTAGATAGAAGTATTACTTATTTGGTTATATGATATTGTGAGCTTGTCGCAATATAGTTGTGTCAAATTTTATCCCAAGTTATAGGTTGGTAAAAAGTGCTTTTCATATTAATAGTTAATTGACATAGAAATCTCTTTTTATAAAGTTCCACTAAAAGTTGTCCCGTCGAAGTGGGAGTTGGTCGCAACCAAAAGTGTGTCGCGAATAAAAATCATGACATAGTAAAAGCCCATCAAATTCAAGTAAGTGGCTGTCGAAGTAAAAGTGTTTCAGGTTAAAATTCTGTAAAAGGTGTCTCAACAAAAAGTGAAAACTTGAGTCATACTGCAGTGAAGTCTTTCGCACACTCGTCTGTCTCATACTTGTCCGTCGCAGTAAAATCATATCACAGTAAATTTTCGTTGCAATAAAACCATGTCGTAGTAAAATCTCATCGCAAGTCTTTTTGGTTGAATTCAACTCGTCGAAGTAAAAGGTGGGGTTTCCAAAGGCACTTTGTCGCAGCCCCAAAAGTAAGGAAAAGAAAATTTCTTACTACATGGTAACTCAAGTTAACCGTCGCACCTCTTCAATCCTCCATTTATCCAAGATTTTCTGAAGCTCTTCATCAAATATACCATGAGATTGAACTAATATAATCCTACCTTTGGGGCTCATAAAAGATACAAGTAATGTCTACATCTGCCATACTAGGAACACGACATCTATAAATAGGCCCAACAACTCCTCCTCTGCATAACAATTACGGCGATATATTTTGGTAGTCTCCGACGAGTTTTTCCTTATTGAAAGCGTAAAAGTGCAATCAAAATAAATTACAATTTAGAAAACATAATCTACATTATCTTTCCGTAATTCACAAGCTCCAGGGGTTATCAAAATCAGAGAAAAAAATAATACTCGTAACATAGAAGCGATCCTTCCTCCAACGCACATCATATGCATGTTTCTCACGTATCGAAAACGTCATCTCATCAATGAATTCCTAGATTGCCCTTCACTACTCACTAAGTAGCATTCTTGTCACATGTTCAACGTACAAATATATGGCACCGTAAAGATGTGTTGTTTCACCACAAATTCTATTTAAATAACATACAACATCCATTGAAGGCTGAATTTAATGCCAAATCTTGAAATTGACGGTGAAATTAAGACCAGATGATCACTTTCCTTCTGTCTTTGCACAAATAAATGTCATATGAATGCAATGCTTGTAATGGACTTGGTAAAGTCTTTGGGTGCAATGTTGATAATTGACTTGATAAAAAATCTTTATAATCCAATGCCGACGTCCTCTGCTTCTTGAAACCCCTACTTTCTTTATGCTTGTAATTCAAAGGTAAATTGGATAATTGGAGCTGTGTTTGCATCACAATTTCATCCAACAATGGCTGAGTTGCGGAGGTGACGGAACTCGGGGAACGTATGACAATGGGAGGTCAAATAGCCCATATCTAATAGATTCTAGTTCTCATATCCAATGCTAGACATTTGTTCAATTTGGCTTAATGCTTAGTGGTCGTGGAGAATTTCTAGTTCTCATATCCAATGCTAGACATGAAGTCTCGGTAGATTCTAGTTCACATATCCAATGCTAGACATGAAGTCTAGCCATGTGCATATATTTTTGTTGAATTTGGCTTAATGCTTAGCGGTCGTGGAGAATTTCTAGCAATTGTTGCATAAAGTGAAAAATGTCGAGTAAATCCAATGCTTGACGCTTGGTGAAAGAAGTGAAGTGTTGATTGATTATTTTAATAAGCCACCTCTATGTACATGTAAATATTGCTAGATATTATAAATTTTGATATCTTGGACCCTTTCTCGGGAAATCACTCTCACCCGTCTTGAGTGCAATTACTTTGACTGTCTTGAATATGACTATGTAAATCAAATTTCAAACAACTACAAGAAGTTTATAACTATGAATTGGTAAGTCAATATTTTTAGTGAATCAAACTTAGAAATATGACGAAGAACTCCAACTTCTAAATTTTATCCAAGTCCTTAAAGCACCTCTTGGACCAATGTGTTAACAACAAAGATAAAATGATGCTTCTATAGGAAATGTTGGATTCCAGTATCATTTTTACGAAGTCACTTAAAAACTGGAAAGACACCAAATTATAATTATGTATGGTTTCTCAAGCATGGCCTCACTGTATTTAGTATAGTTTTTCATTGAATGAAACTAGTTTTGTTGATTTTAGTTCTGTATCTACCCCAAACTTAATAAAAAAAATTTGTTTTTTTTTTTAATTGTATAACTGCTTGGGTACCTAATCAAGATATTTCTTACTAGGTTTGGATGGAATACACACATGCAAATGTACACCCATAATATTCCAAGGAGTACATGATCAGTTGCAACTGATTTTTTGGTTTATTGGTTCATGGTTGTCGGGTGTCGAGGTAACTCTGGCTACGTGTACTAGCTAGGCTGCCAACTATGGAAACATTTGTATCTTCAGGTAACTGAGACAACCCTCTCTAAGACAAAGTCATCCTGTGCATCCTTTGCATGAAGCCCTTTTTCTTCTCTCTTTCATCGTGCAGGGCATAGGAAATTGACCCCCTCTCCACTATCTAATTGGTGGAGTTAGTCTAGATTCGATGGCATTGTTGTTTTGATTTTTTTTGGATCGAGAGTAGAAGAATAACAATTTTTTGTTGACCGAAGTTACTATTGTAAATGCACCCTATGTTGCAATATAAGTATAATTACAAATGACATCATTTTAATGCCTAAATTTGAATTGAACTCAATCCTTGTCATTCAATTATTCATCCTTTTCTTTGAGGTCCAAAATGATAATTATTCACTCATCAACCCAAAACTGTCCTTGATAAATTATAATCATTATCGTTTATCATCTTGACTTACTCTCATATAAAGCCCAATGACTATCGATATCAGGGACTAAACTCAACACCATGCTATGTGTAATTCAAGTATTTTTTTATTTAGCTTTATTGTAATGATTTTTAGTAGGGTTTAGTTTTTAGTTTTTTTTTTCTCATTATAAATAATTTTGAAATTTGATTAGTTACACTAATAGGCATTTTTATTTGATATTTGGAATGGACTACGTCCAATGGTTTTTCATCTATGGACGAGGATGAGACAAATGCATTGTCGAGCTTGATTTTATGGAAATCATTCAAAATTTGAAATAAGCAATCATATATATATATATATATATATAT
>LPNX010420765.1:2723-15579 GCA_001517045.1 Pseudotsuga menziesii | reverse complement strand
TTGTAACTGAAATCCTACACCACTAGGAAGTTGTTACAATTCCATTCCTAACCGATCATAAATCATGAAACAACTGGATAACAAACTTTGGTCCATCAGCTCTGAATCTTTGCTCCAACAGCACCACGTCTTTTTCCAAATCAGCTCCGAGTCTTTGCCCCATCAGCTCCACGGTATCTGCCACTTGTTCCTACGGAGGAAGAGTAAACTTTGTTTTCCCCAGACGCTCTACAGCCTTCCACTCTTCGGAACTTGGGGTGTCGCTTTCCATCATTTCCCGGATGGCTACCTCGAGCTCCATGTATGTTTCGTAGGACTTTTTAGGCAATGTGGTTCTGATAGCTGTGAACTTCTGCAGGACTTTGAAATCTTCAGTTAGCATGTCCACAATGGTTTGTCCCGACAGGCTTTTCTCCAGCTCATTAAACTTTGAATGGTCCATACGAGCCCTGACAATCAGGTGATTATAATGTTCCTGCGAGAGAATTCGACCCTTTTCGTTCCAGAAGCATGGCAACCCGTCTTCGAACAGCCCTTCAAACTCTTTTTTGAACCTGTTGACCTGTACCATTAATTCTTCTGATCTGTCCTGAACAATCTTCATTAACTGGTGCTTGTGAATGATTTTCTTTGCTGACAGGATTACTGAGAATCTGTCCTTTATGCCCATGTCATGCAACTTTTGATATGTTAATGAATTCAGGAAATCCAGGGTGTTTTGGGCTGTAGCGAGAGGTATTTTAGCCATGCGTTCGTTTACCACTCTCAATCTTTGCTGAGCTGAATCTATCAATCCACACAAATCATCAATATAATTAAGGTAGTGCCTAAACTTGGTAACTTCAATACTTAGGGTGTCCCAAATGATGTGCTTCGCCCCCTGAAGGGGGCCCTTCCCAATACATTTTTCTTTCAGTTAATCAACCTTCTGCTGTAATTGGCTCTTGTCCTGTAAGAGCTGCATTCTGCTTTTGCTTACCTTGGTTAACTCGTCTTTCACCTTTTCATTCTCGGCTTGCAATTCCTTAATAGTTTCCTCTCTTAAACTCACTTGGGACATAGACTCCAACAGGTCATCTGCAGAACAATCAGCTAATGGCTTTCGGATATCTACAATAGATAAGTCATCACCGGTAGGGGTTTGTCTTATTAGCTCATCCATAATCTCCTTTTCCACATTCTGGTTTTTCTCCATTACGAAAATTTGGGACAGTAGTTCTTCCTTCTCGGCATTCCACTTATCCTTCTCCTCTTGTAGCTCCCCAGCCTTCCCTTTGTATTCCATCATTTCCTGATGGATTTTATCTTTCTCCTCCTGGAGGGCTAGCAATTCTGCTGATTGGACATGTTCTGAGCCTGGCATCTTCAACCTCTTCTTCAAAACTTGTAGGGCATTATCTTTCTCTTCTAACAACTTCTTTACGGCCTGGGTATTGTCTGAGCTGGCGATATCTGCTTGCAGTTTTTTCACCTGAACAACATTTGCTTTGTTTTCCACTTTCTCATGTCTCAATTGGACTTCCAACTTGTCTACCAACGCTTGCCACTTATTTATCGTCATCATGGCTTGCAACAGGTCTGAATAAAGAATGTCGCTGGTTTGCTTGTGCAACTGTATCTTGTCTGGAGTACTAATTTTGTCCAGACGGATTTCTATTCCAGACATTTTTTTATCATTCACAATGGCCATCTTGAAAGTATTCTTCTCTGCATCTCTAGCAGAAACTAGAGATGTTTTAGAACTATGCAGGTTCCTTACCCTTGGGAGCAGATTTCTCGTTTCCTCCAGGGATTGCTTCCCCTTTTCTAGGTAGCTCGTCTTGAGCTCTTCTTTTGATTTAAACAAGGGGCCAGACTCTGGACTGTTACCGTCACCTTCTGATTCTTTAAAAGAAAACTGACTGACCTGAACTGTCTTCAAGGGAACCAAAGCAGCCTTTTTGAAAACTCTGGACGCCCCTTCATCCACGATCTCACCTCCTACGAGCAGCCTCGCCTTCTTATGGGATGTTTCTTCATCCATATCCATACTCTCGGCTTCGGCCAAACTCCTCTTGACAGCAACATTGACCCCCTCTGTGATTTGGATCTCTGAACGAGATGCATGATGTGCCTCTGTCTCATCTTTGGACTCGTCAGTGAATTGGAGCAAATTAGCTATTTCAGCTAACCCTTCAACAGCCTGATGCTCGAAAGGTTTGTTCCTGTTTGCTTGCTTTCTTAATGATATCACCTGGTGGGGGTCGTAGTTCATATTTACATCCTTAACGAAATCCATAGGTTCCATCAATCTCTCTATACATGCCAGGGCGCCTTTGCCTTTAAAAATGAAAGGGCCGACCTTAAAAGGAAATTTAACATTCAAAGATTTTCGGAAATCCCCGAAGTGCTCCTCCTCTGATAACAACCTTTGTCTCATAAACTCCAGAGCAAAAATCCTTGGAGTTAAAAAGGAAGGAAACCTATAAGGCTGACCGGTAAAGCCGTACACTCTCAAAACAGTGTAATCTTTGTACAGGAACTAGTCTCCCACCCGACCTTCGGGTGAAGACTGCATCAAATATTTCATTTCATCGAAGACCCGGGGCAATTCTTCATCAAACAACATCCTGTATATTTCGGACATGATCGAATTGGCAAATTCGATCAGGTGGATTTGCTTTGGCAAATCAGAAGAGGACAGAGTACTCAAGAACTTCAATTCGGTAACATTGGAACATATCAACATGTTAAGTAAGTGTGTTTGAAACCTAAAAAACTGGACCTTGGGAAATTCAGTCAGCTGGAGGTGGATTGCTTCGGCAAGATACTCGTCTAAATTAAGTACAGGAATTGACTGGGACTCGAGACTCAAAGAATTCACTTTTAACAGGAAACCAAGGATAACATCACCTATACGACAATCGTCATCTAGACCTAACACCTGACAAACCAAAGACATTACCAATTGCGCCTCAGTTCTGAAAACGTGCAAGGGGTAAGGTAAGGAAAGGCCTTCCAGGGACCGACCTTCCTTCAGGATACTTGACAGGAATCGAGAGCGAGCATCGATTGGGCAACTTCGGAAAAACTCGGCAAGGACAGCTTCATTTACAGACTCACGGTTTCCAGGGTAACTTTCGGGTAAACTAATTATTTCTCTTACTACTGAAGCATCAATTTTACACAATATCCTAGATGTGGACTGACTCACAATGACCCTCCAAGAGGGAGAATAATTTACCGCGCACCATTCGGAAAATTCAGGGAAGTGGAGGGTTTTCTCCAGGGTGAAAAGGTATAAAAAGGACTTGCATACATTCAGAACATCATTCCCCTGCAAAAAATAAGACCATAACCTTTCTTTGTTTCCAGACACACTTCCTGTAGACAGGAAAGGGTCGCAGACACCTCTGTGTCTATCTACCAAGAATTCTTCCCTTTCATCCGGGACCCGACCAGACACAGAAGCTTCGCTCTGTTGGTCCATTTCTCAATTTATAATAATAATTGGGCGAAGAAGTTATAGGATCAAGGTCCTACCTGGCTCACTGTGAAGGCGTGTGTTCGGAGCGCGTCTGGAACTAACAACTGGAAGCGCCCAAATCGACAGGTCCTTTTCGCCGGGTCCCGAGCAATAAAATAGTCGCAGAAGAGGTCAATTCTGCCTTTATAGGACCGCCCCGACTAGACACGTGGGAAGCATTTATTTCCGCAACCACTACTTATCTCTAACAGCCGTGCGTCTTTCTCCTCAGGGCTCATTTCCGACCTTTGATATTTTCTGTGCGAATTTCTGGCCTTCGGATCGTACACCACGTGTCCTTTTCCGCCGGGCATCTTGGCGCTAAGCACCGTGTAAGTTTCCATTTCGGGGTTGCTCATGACCGTCGATGTGACGTACTTCCACCCCTCACCGTTGGATTAAATGCCACGTCCCACATTCCGCTGAGCCGTCTGACCTTCACTACCGTGCAACTCTGGGTCCCGGACACATCCACAGCCGTCGATCTGATCTTCCTTTACGGGCGGGCCGTTGGATCATGTGGCGCCCACTCAATTCCACTGGGATCCTTCGCTTTATCCGTCGGGCAACTTAGATCAGCGGAATCACTCTCCGTCGTTGATGTGATCTGCCTTCAGCTCCACGTCGTCGGATCAAGAACCACGTACCCGATTCCGTCGGGCAATCCGGGATTATACTCTGCGCCTGTTCCTCCTCCGGAATTCTTTTCGGTCGTTGATGGGATTGCCCAGCGCTTGTCAACCGTCCGATCATGTGACACGTACCACATTCCACTGAGCGATGTGAGTTTATCCAGTGCGCAAGTTTCCATCCCAGAATCATTGTTAGCCGTAGATCTATTACCCTATGATCTCCAACCGTTGGATTGAGCAGCCAATAATGGGTTCTGCTGGGTGGCTCGAAGGTTATCCCGCGTGCATGTTCCGGCTGCGGAATCAATCCCAGCCGCCGATGTGATCCGATTTCGTCCCTCCACCATCGGATCGAGAGGAATATATGTGATTCCGCCAGCTCCCATTTCTTTAACTAACTTGCGCTTTCTCCCTGCGGATTTGTTCTGAACCGCAGATCGTCCCCGGATCAATTTGTAACCCTTGATTTTGCGCAGGGGGCTAAAGGCCCGAACTTCTGCTATCCTCCTCGCATGTTTTGAAAGGCGGAGGGAGTGTCAGCCATGGATTGGCTCCTCCTTTCGATCACAGCCTAGGATTTTGCTAACTTGGCTGCTCTTTAGACCATTACGTCACTTTTGTACTATAATCTTTAAAACAAAGTATTTAAACAATACAATTTAACCTCCCCTTGGTCTTATATTTCTTCTGTTAAGTACAGGTGTTAACACCCTGCAACTTTGAAATACCTTCTTAAGAGCAAACAAATGATCATGCATATTTTTGAAATAGATAGTTATGTTGTCAAGATACACTACTACAGAATTATGCATCAATCCTATGAAAGCTATATCCATACTCTCTAGAAAGTGACACCTAAATTAATTAGTCCAAAAGGAATTCTTTTGTAAGAAAATGTTCCCCGAGGTGTTCTAAAAGCAATTTTAAGCTGGTTAGAAGGGGTAACTAATACCTGGTTGTAACCAGAGAAACCGTCCAACAACAAGAACATTTCAGCACCTACAAATTTCTGCAATATTTTTTCCATTGGAGGAACAAGATAGTTGTCCTTCTCAGATGCATTATTTAGATTCCTGAAGTCTACATACAATCTTATTTTCCCATTCTTTTTTACGAATGGGAACTAAATTAGAAATCCATTGTGTGTGTCTTATAGGGAATATGATTCTTTTTCGTAACAGTTTTGCAAGTTCTTTTTTCACCGACGACTCGAGACTAAGATACATCTTTCTCAGCTTTTTTTGGTAGGGTTTGGAACTAGGCTTCATAGGGATATTGTGTTGGATGAGTTTTGTATCAAAGGTATTAAGGTCATCATATGTCCATGCAAAACCATCCTTAAATTCTTTGCAGAGTTTGATAAAATATTTTTTCTCATCTGGTGAGAAATTAACTCCTAGATTGATGAGTTCTTGATTTTGCTCAGTTCCTAAGTTGTCAGCCTGAAAATTTGGAGTCGAACTATGTGTTTTACAGTTGTTTTTTCTCTTAAATTTATCATGTAATTCATAATATTTCTCCAAATTTACTACTGATTTAGGAATAGGGTTGGAAGGAAAGTTGGGATCAAATAAATATCTTTCATGATCATCCTCATCGATTGCTACATCTTTGAAAGTGTCTTGAGTTGTCAGAAAGTCAGTAATCTATTGGTCATCATCGAACACCTTCCAACTGGCGACATTGTCTAGGATAGAAGGTCTGAACATTAATTCGATGGAAAAAGTATCAGGAGATAGACCTTATGGAGGGATCAACCTAGATGCTATATTAGCCAATAAATCAACATCAAAATTTTGGGACCTAAGGACAGATTTAATGCTAAATGCTTTAAATGAGTTAGCCATATCTCTGACCGTTTTCTGATAATTTATCAAACCGGGTGATATGAAGTGGATCTTATTTCTTTACTTCTTTACAATGATCTCAGAGTGTCCATAGAATTATATTACCCAAGTTCCTACATCAATTGCTTTTTTGAATCCATGGACAAGGGCTTCGTATTCCACAATGTTATTAGTGCACTCAAATTCCAGTCTGTAGGAAATCATGATCTTGGTGACTTTAGTATCTATAAATAGACAAACTGCACCAACTCCTTCTTTTGATTTGAATCCATTAGAAAACAAAGTATAGGAATCTAAATATAGTCTAAATTTTTTATTTACATTATATACATTGTGTACAATGGAACCAACAAATGGAACAATAGTATAATTGACAATTTCAGATTTATTTTCAATATTTCAACAGTTGAGGAGTCAGCAAGAAAATTCCTGAAGAATGTATCAAATGTGTAATGTTCAATATGTGAGCTAAAGTAGATACCAAGTTTACAAGGTCATTCAAATCAGTGAATGTCTGTTTCATGTATGGCTCTCTCACGATCTTACTTTTATTAGGCCTTCCAAGGTAAGGGAGCCATAAATGGGACCAATCAGTAGAAAAATAACCTTTACATTTTTCTAACCAGTTTCTAGTTAACCACATTCCATATGATTCAAGAATGTGAGCAACAACAATATCAATTGTTTGGTGAATCCTGGGATCAATAGATAAGGTCAAAAGAAAAATTTTCAACTCCCCTGCCACTTTGACTCTGGATCGATCGAATTGCACAATCTGGGTAAGGCAAGGTTTCTATGATGCATTAATATTTTTGCAGTCAGAAAGTGGCATAGCATTGGATGAGGTTCCTGAGTCTACCATGCAATTGTGTACATTCCTGTTGAATATCTCAAAAGTGAGTAAAAAGGCAGGAGTCTTCTTCCCACACGGTTTTTGGCTATCAGGCTTAGAATAAGTCTCTAAATTGTTGTTCTGATCTTCTTCGGACTTATTCAAAATCATGCTTTTGGGAAGGCTTTCTCCCATGGAAGGTATTTCCAGTAGTTCAAAGAGAGAGATATTGGCCATAGTCCTTTTTAAATCATCAATCCGACTATATTCAACTTTAGGAATGATGATTTCCTTTTGTGCCACTGTTTTTCCTTCATTGGGAGTGGAAGATGATTAAGGAGGTTGATGTGCAATTTTCCATTTACTTCTAGTATTGTAAGGGTGTTGCACATTAAAAATAACTCCAGGTTCATCTTCTTCTTCAACCATAGGTAATTCAGAAAAAAACAGTTTATGGTATTAAGATGTTGATCCTGTTCTTTCTCAAATGGCTCAAAATTTTCAATCCCTTTAGGATTTTCTTTACTGTCATCAGGGGAAGTTTGGGATTCAGGAGCCAGAGCCTTGGACATGGAATAAATCTCTTCAGATATCAATAATTCCTCAATATTTGGTGGGATTTAAGGAGGTTGGTAAGGTCTCCTAAAATTTTTCCTTGCAATGCCTCGGTTATTGTTCTAATTTCAGTGTTGTTCTTTTTTAATCCCACCATCTCATTGGAAATTTTCTGTAAATGCTTCTTCATGTTGTCCATTTTGAAAGGATATTTATTTTGCATAGTGGTTTTGGGGAATTTATCTTTCCTCCTACATGATGTAGGGTTGGATAGCTTGAGTGTTTGGGTTGTCTTCAAAGAAAAAAATGTCCTTTTCCACCTGGATTGCTTCCACAAAAGCCTCTTGCAAGTTGTTCTTGTGTGATCTTTTAACCCACATGGAAATAGGGGTAAGTATACCTTTGATGTAATAGGCTACTAATAGTTCTTATGCTGGAAGAACATTGGTAGGAATTCTGTTTTTTAGATAGGAGAATCTCTGGTTGAAATATTTGACCCTTTCTTTTCCTTTTATTATTAGAGAGGATAAATCCATGACCAGATATTCAAGAGTCCTATCATCTCCAAACCTGTAGAGAAAAAGGGTCTCAAAATCATCCCAGTAATTAATGGAACAATCTACAAACTACATATTCATGTACTGCATTCCTTAGACTCACAGATTGCATGAAGGTTTTGATGTGATCTTCTACAGGATACCTCTCATCAAGATTGAATTTGGGAATCCATTTTTATAGATTTTTGGGTAGTTTGAGTTGTTTTCCAGGAATAAAAAAAACATCCTTATCTAACCAAATTATTTTTGGTTGATATGCCATTGGTATATCTTCTGAAGCAGAGGAATATGAATATGAGTGACTATTAGAAGATTCCTTGGAGGATGATGATGATGGAGAAGGAGGTGGGGATGGTGGTACACCAAATTCTAGGTTAGGTTGTGGACTATCCTAAGGTTGATCTGTTTCCTAAAATAAAGGATTAATTTTAATCCCAGGTAGTGGTTATTGTCCAATCATGTTTTGATTATCTGTATCAATATGTGAACTATTGGTCGGAGGGGTTTGGGATAATACATTTCTCATATTTTGACATGTTTCAACCCTTTATTCCACTCTGGAAGTAATGTCTTGAGTACTTTTCCTTAGTTTCTCAAGAGTGAGAGGCCCTATGGTTGGTGATACAAATGCCTTCTATTTACTTCTTCTAAGACATGGGTAGTAGGAGTTGTCGTTTGATTTTCTATTGGTTGCACTGTTGATGTGGACCCTTGCATATGACTTCTAGTAACAACCGATGATCTTAGAGGAGGAGGTTTACTGGTGTTTGTTTTTTGCATGACTAGTCATGGCCCTCCTTCTAGTGCCATTTGTTGATTCCTGGGATGTAATGCTAGAAAACTACAAGGTAGCATGAGGAGGAGAAAACCCAACCTGAAAGGCTTCAAACAATCCTACACAAGGATAGTTATATACCTAAGTTGTTTGGTATGACTAAATCCTACAGATATTAGGCCTCCATTGGCACTATGTGGGTGGATCTAACCAAATCCATCTTCCCGTTGGAAATATTTATAACATGATTAAGGATGATATCAATTTTAAACTATTATACTGAAGTTATATTAAGATTACAGGATATAATTGAAGGTAACATGACAGTAAAATCAAAATTTCCCGATAAATGTAATACTAATGGATATACATATACATAAGATTTGTCATTATCAACTTTAAAAAAAATAATACATTAAAAACTGAATTATCTTATTCAAAATTTGAGATAAGACTATTATGCCAAATACATGCTAATTCACAAATTAGCATTTCAAAGTAAAGATAGTTGTTTGATAATTGCAAAAAGTGAATGTTGTAAATTAAACAAATAAATTTATTTAATCATAGCTTATGCATGAACCAAGTGGTGAGACATCAATCACATAGGTTGATGCATTTAATAAATAAAAATATAAAACATATTTATAACGATGATTGAATGGGAAACCAGAATTCATCAAAGAAATTCAATGAACATAACAATGGAAAGATGCAAAGAAACTGTTTGAATTCTATTGAGGTTGAAAAAAATTACAATTACCCAAAGTACTCTCCTATGGTGGTATTTCTTTTTGCCTCGTTTTCTCTCTCTTCTTATGAGATCTAAGTCTTGTTTAATAAAAATTACGAAATAGTACAAAGGAACAAAATTCCCATGAAAGTGGGAATTACACAATAATGATTTAATATTTTCCAAGGGCAGATTTCTGACTGGAAAATAATTCCAACAAATCCTAGATGTCCTGATATTGATCATGCTCAAGCTTTAATTGGGATTTGTTATTAAAGGACTCGATCTCCCTTTTGCTTTCCATTTCCCATCCCCGTAGGAAGAAATTAATCCTCATAACTAAGGTTATGGGTGACTCAATCATCTCTTTAATCTCTTCCACATGGATGCAATTGAGATGCTCTTTTCATTCCTTGGATTTAAAGTGCTCCCTTTCAACCTGCTCAATGAATATTTTAAGTGGGAGAGCACTCTCAATATGATCCATGACGGGGAATCCCAACAAACTCAAGAGGGTTCTATATGCAAACCATTTCTTTCTATACACCCTTTTCCTTTCCTGAATGATGGATTCCACTATTTCGCAGACATTTTCCCAAGATTCTAAAGAAAACTTGATCCTTCTGATCTTCATCTTGCGTAGCACAGCTACATTTTCAGGATTGTCTTCAATGATATTTTACCATTCCATTACATCGTAAAGAGCCTTTATTACCTCATTCATTCTTCGATTGTGATCATAGAGTATATCAGAGAGGCGCTCAAAATAATTGTAGGTTTCCTATATATCATCCAAAAATTCAAACAATTCAACCAACAAATTCTTATAATCTTCATGAATTTTCAGAGCAAGCTCCTTAAATTCTTCCTTTGAGAATTTAGAGAAAGAGGAGGCAACAAAGAGAGATTGTGAAGCTATCAATTAATGCTCAAGGGTTGCAATTTTATATGCATGACTAACATTCAACCCTTTTGCTTCCATTAATTATTGTTGTAACACTTCACTTTGAACCTGCATGATCCTAAACTTTTCCTCATGTATATTCTTCAATTCCTGCAGTTTTCCAGTTCATGTTGTTCATCTACATGGGACTGCTCATGTTTGAGATTTTGCAGTTCTTGATCTTTTATCTCGATTTATTTATTTAATGAAGACATAGAGTCATAATTGGCCCCGACGAAAGCTCCCATGGAAGTAGCCACCTCAAGGGATTCTTGCTTGACATTAGTGGAGGCTCTCTTCCATATTACCTGATTAGGGACAGTTCCTTGTGCTAAAGTACCTTCCCTGGTTCTCTTAGAACCCTTCTTTACTACAACCTTTTTATACCTACTCCAAAAATAATCCCAAAGGGATACAATTGCATCGTCTCCAAAATATGTTATATCCTCCTCAGTAGGTGTTGCCACTTCTGATACTGTGACCAAAGGCACAAGTTGGGAAACAACAGAAGTAGGAATAGGCATGGTTATTTTAGGAATAAAGATGGATGAAATTGAAGCACCAAAGGCTAAAAGTGGAGTAGTGGAGGTGGTGGATAAAGTGACAGGCTCAAAGAATGCAACTAAAATTTGAACCACATCTGGTTTGAAGGTAAAAAGGAAATTTTAACTTGGGCTAGTTGTGTAGATATACTTTCAATAGAGGATGTCAGTTGGTCAATTTTTGTGGCATGTAGGACTAGTATATATGATGATATGAAAATAGGAATACTCATAGGGATGGATGAGGGTTTAGGATATGTAACAGTGGCAGTCGTGATAATTTATGAGAAATGAATCTCAAGGAAAGAGTCATCAACCACTAAACCCTGGAGTGGATCAACATAAGTTTGATAAATTGAACAACTGTTGGTAAGCTGACGGGAACAACATATGGACATGCAAAGTTAGTTGGGAGGAATTCTTCTTCCAAATCACTGTCCTCAATATTAAGGGTACCCACATGTGGTATTGCTTCTTTAATTTTATGCTCCTTAGGTGGAGGGGTTGAGGATGTTACTTGTGATTCAACCACTTAACTCATCATGGAAAATCTCTTCTTCATCTCCGCAGTTGTTTGCATAAGAGCATTGAGAGTGTCCACTGATATGGTTTGTGGTAGATCCTCAGCCAGGGGTTTCCCTTTGTCATCTATCTGAGTAGTTTGCACCAGAGAAGTGATGGCTTGAGCTTTCTGTGTTTCTTTCTCGACTAAATTTTTATGTGCCTTTTCCTGCAATGATAGTTCAAGCTTCCTATATTTGAGAAATTTGGAATTGAGATCCTGTTGATACTAGTAGATGAATATTTTCTCATCTTGAGAATAAGTCTTGTTCAATACTTCAGAGAAAATGCTGACACCTTGGTAAAAAGATTCATTAGGATCAGTCTGATGAACACAAGAGCTCCTCGTGTGCTCCTATGTGAAATGGTTGGCCAAGAAAGACTTTGGATCATGCATCCTCCTTGAGGTTTCCCCAAGCTTTAGAGTAGTAATTTTCTTTCCAAGTAGAATGACATGAGTGGAATTCTAGATCACTAGAGATCCAAGGTTAAGGGGGAAGTTTGTCCACCCTTTCCTTTTATCCGCAGTCAGCTTCGGGAAGACACCATCAATTAATTTTTGGAAGGATATCTCTTCCAACACCATTATTTCTGGCATAATCCTACGCAGTAGATGGACTGTGTTGTTGCCCCAAATATCGATATAGGAGAAATACTCCCCCACATGACAAACTCATATTTTGGAAATCAGTGTCTTTGGTTGGTCTGAAAAGGTAGGAGCATCCTGCTTGAAATTATTCTGACACTACTAGATTTGATCCAAAATCCGATGGTTTTTTCCGACGGTGCGTGGATTTTTTATTTTAACCGTGCCAAAAATCAGAAAGATTAAATTTTTTTTTGAAATAATGGGCATAAGCGTCGCTTAAGCGATGGCGCTAAAATTGCTATCCTCCTAAGTGTCGCTTAAGCGACGGTTTTCCCCCTAAGTGTCTCTTAAGTGACGGTTTTCCTCCTAAGTGTCGCTTAAGCGACGGTTTTCCTCCTAAGTGTTGCAAAGTCTCCACAAAACCTGTATTTTACCAAAAGTAGTAGTGAAGGCCCCAAAACAATCAACATATATTAAGAAGACTTTGCAAGTGTGAAAGCCCCAAAACAACCAACCTCTATTAATAAGACTTTGAAAGTGTGGAAAGGAATTTTTTCATGATGAAAAAAATAATACTTGTTAGTTTCAAATGGAAATAAACTTAGGTTACATTTGATTGGAGAAGGAATGAAAGGAGCGAATAAAAAGGGATATTGTGCCCAATAATAGTGTTTGGTAAATTAAGTTGAGAAGATAAAGAGTAGTTATGTTGCTATGAAGCTAGAAAACATCAAATGTGAAGAGCATAATGATGTAGTCAAGGAAGTGGTGGTTAGAATTTCTAT
>LPNX010420754.1:56116-89085 GCA_001517045.1 Pseudotsuga menziesii | reverse complement strand
CTCCTAAAATTCTGACACACCTTTTACTCTCTCTCTCTCTCTCTCTCACATCCATAGGTCACCCCATCCCACTAAGGACCTACCCTCCACTCTATATTTGTCTCTCTCTCTCACACACACACACATCCCTATGTCTCCCCTTACCACAAAGGACCCCCCCCATTTTGCATGTTTTATTAAAGAAAAATGGGAGTGCGTTTTATTGAAGCAAAACAGGAGTGTGTTTTATTGAAGCAAAGCGAAAGTGCGTTTTATTGAAGCAAAATGGGAGCACGTTTTATTGAAGCAAAACGGGAGTGCATTCTATTGAAACAAAATGGGAGCATGTTTTATTGAAGCAAAATGAGAGCGCATTTTTGCAAGGTAAAACAAGAGCGCATTTTTGTGTACTATCATAATTGGCATGTATGTCGGCAGCCTTGGAACTAGGCTTGGCAAGGTCGAGATTGCTTGGGATGATTTCTATTTTATGGATCGAGAGTGATTGAATTCATTCTACCATTGCATCTAAAAGGTCCCTCAACTTCTTACACACACCCAAGAATTTCCATAGAAATTGACTGAGACCAGAGTTGCTTTGACATTTTATATTGCATATAGGTCACTTTCTTCATTTTTCAAACAAGAACCAAGTTTATCATGTAGGTATTCTGGTAGCTCCTTTCAACATGGAACAAATAATTGGTCCTATGTCATGTGTTTCTCTAAGAGGTTTTGAGTATTATGTGACATTCATCGATGATCATTCCATGAAGACCTGGATCTACTTCTTTCGAAGCAAGAAATCTAAGGAGGTCTTGTAGAGGTTCCAAGAGTTCAAATCTCTTGTGGAGAACTAGACTGGGAGGGGGATTCAAGCACTCAGATCCGATAACAGGGGTGAGTATACCTCCAAGGATTTCGATGAGTATTTAAGACAAGGGCACACAGAGACAATTGACAGTACCATACACTCCTGAGCAGAATGGAGTGGCAGAAAGGAACAATCGATCTATTGTTGGAGCAATGAGAACCATGTTACATGATCAATCACTTCCTTTGCTTCTTTGGGCGAAGGCCTGTAGTACAATTGTTTACCTTCAGAACAGGAGTCCCCACGTGCCATGGCAAGAAAGACTCATGAGGAGATGTTCACATGAAAGAAGCTTGAGGTGAGTCATTTCTACATATTTGGTTTCCTAACTTTTTCACATGTCCCTTATGAGAAGAGGACAAAGCTTGAGCCCACTACAAAGAGAGGCATCTTTGTGGGGCATGATGAGAATTTGAATGCCTTCCACATTTATCTTCCAACCCTGAGGAAGGTTGTTATGATGCGGGAAGTGAGATTTGAGGAGGAGAGAGCCTTCAAGAATTCCAGATAGTTAGTGCAGGAAGAGCAGCAGGTTCTCCCACCTGAGGAAGCTTCACAGGTACCTTCATTATACAGTACAGGTTCACACACTACTACATATGGCTCAAAGTTCCCACGAAACAGTTAAAAGGGATGTTTTCATAGAAAAACAATTTATCTTTTTGGGGAAAAATGAAAATTTCCTCTACTTTTGTCGCAATAGTAGTAGTATTGACCTTTTGTCGCTATAGCGATGAAAGGTCAATACTGTCATTATTGCGACGAAAGTTCAATATTGTCGCTATTGTGACGAAAAGGATATTACACTCAAATTGCTAGTGTTCTATTATTTTTGTAGTTCTTGTCTAAGGAGGAGAATGAGATGGTATTCTAGTTCTTGTATAAGTTTCTATCAACTCCGTGTTCTCGGCCTCTAGGGATTCAATTTTATCCTCTTCCTATGAAATCCAATCCAATTTTTATTGTGAAATATTTTTTTGGGAAATGAAAATTACATGGATATTGTTACGTGATTGCTGTACAATAACATTTTGAAGCTTTGTATATTTCTATATATGTGTGTGTGTGTGTGTGTGATTCCCTTAGTGTTTTCAATATTTTGTTTCTAATGGATGGAATTGTTTGAAAGAATTTAAAGAGCTATGGTGTCCACATACTACATCAAAAACCCTAATCGTAGGTCATGGCGTGACATTTGTATGGAAATTTTCCCATCCAAGGAGATTATCATTGTTGAATCATGAGAAAATATACTGTCAATGAAGAGAAGGTTTGAAGAGAACATTGGATTGTAGAGGAAGCTTTAATCTACACACCAAGGTGAATTCATTGAAGTTCCTATATCTATATGCGCCCATCTCTTTGTAAATTATTATTGTGTATACATGAGTCTAGTATCCTTCATATATTGTGGTGAGCATGCAACCACTTTTCTCTACTAGTGAATGTTTGGTTTGGTGTGGGTACCATATGTTAATCAATATATATCTCCTAAAATATGCATTGTCACCCTGTACATATGAAAATATGTTGCATGTTTGAGTTACGACACTACCTTCAAAAGAGTTAAAGAGTTGAATGTGTTGTGTCAAAGGAAATTGTGCTTACCATATTCATATTGACATATCAAACTGGCTCACAATAGTCCAAAAGTGAAAATATTTTATCTTTTATTTAAATGACATACACAAATTTCCATGCTTAATATTTTTTATAAATAAATTTGTACATTTGTGTTTTGTAACTTGTAACTAGCCTTTTGTGCTTGTAAAAACTAAGTTGAATTTGAACTTTAAATGGGTGCATTCTCAACTAAGATTAACACCCTTGATTTTCTAAGTTGGAGTGTTTATTAATTGTATGTACAAGGGTGGATTTTCAAGAAGGTACTCATTGTCTAAGTGATTCTTCACCTTCAATTTATCAACGATGAGATTAAATGAATTGGTATACTTAATGAACACTCTACTTCTTTCCTCTATCAAGAACATCATGATGGTCGACAATACTACCCTGAATCGCATTCAATATTATGTGTAATATTTAAAAGACACATTTTATTTTATATATATTGAGTCACAACTGATATGAGAAGAAACACATTTTTAATTTGTTCCTCTTCATAAAAATCCTTTATGATCCCATTCAATAGAGTTAACAATCAAATTAACGCCCTTGAGTAGTGAAAGTCAAAAGCACATTTTACCATTCTCGTACAACATCATGAAGACATAACTCAAGTACAAATAAGAGACATGATCTCTTTTAAATATGACCACCACCTCCACAATGGAATATATGAGTGATGACATAGGTAGACATGAGAGGAAAAGTCCAAAACTGAATTCCACTTAAAGGAAAAGACCTAGTCTCCACAAACATGGAGAGGAAATAAATGCATGGAATATGCATTATTTGTGCCTAAAATTATGGAAAAAGACATTCAAATGCCTAAAAAAGCTATAGAAAGAGGGTTTTTTATGAAACAAATATTTTTTGGGGGAAAAGTTATTATCTCACATTGAATTTTGATTCCTGAATTCCCAGTTCCCAATGCTATAAAAGGAGGAATTTGTGGAAATGTTAATGGAAAAAATATAAGAGCATAGTTAGCTGACCTTATCCAATTTTCTAGTTCCATACATCCTTTTTCCCCTTGTCCTAGTATGGAAAGTCATATATCTGGAGAAATCCCTTCTAAGCAACCTTATTTTACCCAATCATAAACCAAGGAAATTATTTTACCCTTAATTTGTAGGTTCAAAAACATGACATATATGCCAATATAGTATTCCTTCAACCCAAACAATATAACAGACTTCCAATCCAAATAATGCAACAATATATAAATCTATGGCCATATAGTTTTCTGTACATGAACCTTGATTAAATTGTAGATGTACATCAACCATTTGCGTCTTGTAAAATAGTTAATTGGCATTCGACTAACCTTCTCTTAAACTCTTTTATTTCCTCTTTTTCTCTTGAATTGTTATTCATTTTTTATTTGAATTGTTCTTTTATTTTGAGGGAATCATCCTTTTTCTCAATCATTCTTCTCTTTTGTATAAAGAAATTTCTATTTTTAGTAAATCATTTAATTTTATTGTGAGGAATATATATAAAAACAATATATAGGGTTTGGGTTTAGTAAATCATCATCATGTCCATCATCATCATCATCATCACCATCATCCTCCTCCTCTTCATCGTCCTTGTCATCATCATCATTAGCATCATCATCATCATCACCATCATCATCATCATCATAATCGTCATTATCATCACCATCATCATCATCATCATCATCATCATAATCGACATTATCATCATCATTATCATCATCATCATCATCATCATCATATCCATCATCATCATCATCATTTCCATCATCATCATCATCATGTATATGGTAGTCCTTTCCATTCACTTCCATTCACTACACCTCTTCCATGTACATGGTAGTCCTTTCCATGTACAAATCCCTGAAATGATGATGATGTTGATAATGAGGATGAAGAGTATGACAATGACGCTGATGAGGATGACTTCGATGATGACGAGGATGGAGAATTTGAATGACATTATAGCAATGTTGCATTCTAGGAGGTAATATTTCATGCAAACATCTTGTTGCATAATGTATTATGTTTGCGTTTATATAGTTATGTTTAAACCATCGTTATCATCATCATCATCATCATCATCATCATTGACATCATCATCATCATCATCATCATCATCATCATCATCGCCGTCGTCATCGTCATCCTCATCATCATAATCATCATCACCATCATCATCATCTTCATCATCATCATCACCATCATCATCATCACCATCATCTTCATCATCATCCTCATCCTCATCCTCCTCCTCCTCCTCCTCATCATCCTCATAATCATCATCATCATCGTCATCCTCATCCTCATCCTCATCGTCGTCGTCGTCATCATCATCATCCTCATCATCATCATTGACATCATCGTCGTCATCATCCTCATCATCATAATCATCATCATCATCATCATCATCGTGTCCATCATCATCGCCATCATCCTCATCATCCTCATCATCCTCATCGTCATCATCATTAGAATCATCGTCATCATCACCATCATCATCATCATCATCAACATCATCAACATCATCACCATCATCATCATCATCATCATCATCATCACCACCATCATCCTCATCCTCCTCATCATCATCATCCTCTTCGTCATCATCATCACCATTAACATCATCATCATCATCATCACCATCGTCATCATCATCATCATCATCATCATCATTGACATCATCATCGTCATGCCGAATCAATGAAATTTTATATTAGTGTGAATCAATGCATTGTTAAAAATTCCCATTATGTACAAATCCATGAGATGCACTTCCATTCACTACACCTGTTTCAATGGTTACTTTCTTCAAAACACAATTAAAGCATGTCTTAGCGAATTTTGATGCGACTCATTGACATCATTGACATCATCATCATCATCATCATCATCATCTTCATCATCATCTAAATCATCATTGCCGTCATCATCATCCACACCATTAACATCATCGTCATCATCAACATCTTCATCTTCACCATCATCTTCATCATCATCATCACCATCATCCTCAGCATCCTCATCGTCGTCATCATCACCACCACCACCACCATCATCATCATCGACATCATCATCACCATCTTCATCACCATCATCAACATCATCATCACCATCATCGACATCATCATCACCGTCATCATCATAACCATCATCCTCCTCCTCCTCATCATCCTCATCATCATCATTAGCATCATCATCATCATCATCACCATCATCATCATCATCATCATCACCATCATCGACATCATCATCGTCATCATCATCATTAACATCATCATCATCATTGACATCATCATCATCATCATTGTATCATCATCATAGACTTGTGATCATCATCACCATCATCCTCAACATCATTATCATCCTCATCGTCATCGTCATCATCACCACCATCATCATCATCATTGGCATCATCGTCGTCGTTGTCGTCATCATCATCATCATCATCATGTCCATCATCATCACCATCATCATGTGTGCAATATGAAGTGGAAGAAACTATTCGGTAGTCAAGCACAAATTACTCATTCAAACATCAACGACTCAATGAATTAAAACCAAGAGGATACAATCAATGCACAAAGAAACCTAAATATTTCATTTTAAAAAGTTAAAAGGAGGGGCCCCAAGTCAGCGAAATTGGGGAGTTGTTGAGGCCTCAACACATTATTTTAAGTTCTTAACCTTCTTAATGAGCAATTCATTAAGGGATTGCATCTTAGACAATTGATCACCCTTCTTCTTAAGCTCTTCTTTTCATTCCTCATTATATTTTTGTAATTTAGAAGTATCTTATTTAGATTCATTGAATCATCTTCAATTATATTCATTTCTTCCATTTTCAAGTGCCTGAGCCTTTTTTTTAAGAATAGTTCTTCTAAAACTTTCCATGTGGCATTCTGTCTAGTATATTTATCTAGATTGTTCCACCAATTTAAAAATTCACCATAAAAAAAAACTTGCTCCAAAAGGATGTTTTTCATTTTACTTTTCCATCCTCAACCATCCCATGTGATCAATTTCATCTTTATCTTTATCTTCCCTAAACATACATATTACCATTGGTTCTTAATTGAGGTCTAATAAAAACCCCCGACTTCCAACCTCACAATTCTAAAATTGATGATCCCAAATAGTGATTTTTTTCTAGTATATTCTCTTGTGTTTACTCCTTTCAACGACTTTTCAATCACTTAATTAAGCCTTCTAGTCTAAAGTTATACTAATTTTAAATAAGCACCATTAAAACCTTGATTTGGAGACTGTATTATTGGCCAACCTTGCACAAAATGCAACTCTAAAATTTTAAACTATAGTAGCTTGATATGCCTTCCTTGCAATGCCACAAGTTTAATCAAATTTTGATAATCCAATTAAAGATATGGTAACTTACTCAAAAATTGTTGATTTTAGGCCTTGAGGGAGACTGAGATTGTACACCCTACCACATGTCCATTTTTTTGGAACTACTTCTTCAATTTGGATCCACAACACTATTGTATTTCTTATTTCCAATGAAACTAATGGAACTCAATTTGGATTTCACTAGAATCATACATGAATGTTTTAACAAGAATGCAAGTTTGAGACTAGTTTATGACAACATTACCAATTTGACTATTTTCATGGACTTGTATCCTCAAGGATAATATGGGATGATATGGTATTATTCTATAGAGACTGGCCCAACTTAACCAAAAAAATATTAATTAACAAATCCTGGCACATTATGTATAATAACATCAATCATGCCTTTTCCCAACATATAATGTTATTAAATTGGTCTTATTTCTAAATTGTATTAACATTCAAAGGATAATGTATCCATCCCTTTACAACATAAATTATGTTTAGTATCCAAGGGTTATTACGAAGTGGCTAAGGGATTGGTATTTTACAATTTAGGTGCATGTATTTAGACCTTTGGTTTACAATTTATTATAATGTGTGTGTGTGTGTGTGTGTGTTGTTAACACCTCATGTGCTAGCTTAACTTGTGCATTTGTTCATGATGCATTGAACTTAGTCATTGGGTCTTATCCCATCCATGGCCATAGGATTTCTTAGAGTGCTAACTTCCATTTTACCATTCTACTATATGCAGGTGAGGCCTGATACAACATGAATGTGGGGAATTCGGTTATCCCTAGTGCTACCGCTAATTACACTTTGGGAAAGGTTTAGATTACGATAATCATATGGTTTGCAAACTACACAATTGGGAACAATTGATGGTAGGTAAATATGCATACTCCTTCCTCCACCTAAGCATAAGAAATACATGTCATTTAATTCATCATATTGGTTTTTCCTTTGTTCACAAAACAACCCTTTGAAGGCTTCATTTTCCATTTGCATCATGAGGAGGAGGGTTTGGGGGTCCTGGATTTATTCCATATAACCTCCCCTCTGCTTGGCCCATGAAATTTTAGAATGTATATGTTCATTAAGGGTTTTTTCCTACTTCATGATACCACATTCAGTAATGGTTTTACTACATGCTATAGATCAAAGTGTTAACAAGGGTTCAGGTGTTTAGATCATGGTCAAATCTGCTCAAGTTTGGTAGACTCTTGTATTGGCTTCCATTCACAATTTATTTATATATTTGATTATTATCCACACATCCTTTTATAAGAATTGTAATTTGTTTTGTTTAAAACATTTGTGTTGCTTGTAGGGTTGTCCCAAGATTGGGCATGGATGTGGCATGCTCTACCATTGGATCTGTGGGTTAGCAGACAGAGGGGTTCATGGTTTGGGTAAGACTAGAACCTTCCCCTTTTCGGTTTTGTGGTTTGTCCAACTTTCTCTGGGTATAGTTGGAGACCCAACTTTGTGTTTTTTTTTCAGTGAGAGTGATGTCTTGTTTTGGTAGTAGTGTGGCATTTAAACTTGGTTTCATCATCATTTCAGATGTAAAGGAAGTCCCTCGACTATCTCACCAATTATATAATTTAATTTTGTTTTAAGGACCTTGTGAGGGCATGGTTGGTTTTACAACCCTGTGATTCTGTTTTGATTGTGTTAATGAATACTCTCTTGTTTAGATAAAAATATCTTTATGGAATTTTTCCATAGTTTGTACAAGCTTGCAATGCCATGTCGTCAGGCCTTTATTCGGTCCTATTTAATTTCAAATAGGGTCATAAGTGAGTAACCGTGATCTTGTGGAGTCTCGATGACTATTCCACGATAGGAAAATAGAACATTTTTTTTTAATTCTGTATGAACCCATGAGGGTTTTACATTTTAATTGAGTTTACGGTGGATAACATTTGCAACCCTGGGTTTGTAGCCTTCAGGATTTTACTCTGCAGTACAAGTTTTGATTGGAAAACAAGATCCGTGAGGCCTCTGTTTGAATATAATTACTATCATCAATATCTAAAAACAACCCTCTAAACTAAGCCCTAAAAAACCCTAAAAACAACCCTCTAAACTAATCCCTAACCTTTCCTAATCCTCACGGCCTCCCTTATTATGCTTACCCTATTTTGGGCAGCATTATTACAGCTTGTAGCAACCCTTTTTCTTCTCTTTGAGGTCTTCTCAGATATCTGCAAATTTTTTTGCAGACTATCTAGGGTCCAATCAACCCACAGATAGTCCTTTGAGGGTTGCATTATGTTTTTCAAGAAAACATACCCTTATAACCGAGGGTCTCTGGGGTTACCAACTTACTAAACTATACTTGCAGACAATCAGCCATGTATAAAATGAAATATAAGTAAGAAGGAAACTTTGCAAACTTGGTTTGTGACGGTTGATCCAAGCCTTTTATTCTCCTCTTCTAGTTGCTTCCACAACTTTCAGGGCTTCCCCAATCACTTGAAAAGAACAAGTTATTGCTACAAATATATTATATATATATCAATGATTAATGAAAAACATATTCATAATGAAATTACAAGATAGTTCAATAATAAAGATATACAAGAGTGCACACTATTGGAAGAACTTTCTTTATTAATAAATAGAGAATGTTGAGATTACAACCCAACTTCTGAGACAAGTACTCCTTCTGCAAACCATAGAAACTGAATTCTGCTGCTCCAAAATGTCTGAAGGCATACCACCAGCATAAATTTTCTCTTCTAGAATGATTGATTAGCCCCATCCCATGCCCTCTATTTATACATGAGGTAAAAGAGAGATTTCGAAGGTTATGATAGTTGAGACAGTTGAGGTAGTTATGATTAAGGGCTCAACTAATCTGAACTAATCATGTTTTATAAATTTAACATCAAATTAAGGTACACATGAGTATTAATAAAGGAAACTAATGTATGACACGCTCCTTGCTTTAAGGAAACCCACGTGTTCAATGTGCAGACAAGTTACAGTGCACATACTCGCGTGTGACACGCTGGTTGCTGTGACAATAGTTGTGTGTGCAACCCTAAAGTAAAAA
Organism: Pseudotsuga menziesii; assembly: GCA_001517045.1. Taxonomy (NCBI): domain Eukaryota; kingdom Viridiplantae; phylum Streptophyta; class Pinopsida; order Pinales; family Pinaceae; genus Pseudotsuga; species Pseudotsuga menziesii. The sequence goes on along the minus strand of LPNX010420754.1, from coordinate 79,193 downwards.
TAAAAATATAATCAGCTAGTTAGGAGATGGTGTATGAACATTCATGCCCATCTATAGTTTTATGGCTACTTCATGTTCCGACATATTGAATGTTAGTACTCGGATGGAGAAGTTCCATTTTACATGATAACACATTATCCTCAGGGGAAACCTCCAACAATCTTTTATAGGACTCTCAACTTTGTGATAGCCTATAGTCCACTTCATTGTCATTCCAGGATGTTACAACTTTCCTTACAACCTTATTCATGTCTGTAATTCCATTTTTAGTATAGGGCCTAATCCTTTACCCACGCACATAACAAACAAATGTTGAGTTAAAAGTTAGAATCAATAATAATTAACTCATTTTGTTATGATCCGAGTCAAGCTAATAATGATCATGAAAGCACAGCTATGGATAATCTTGTAAGTGATGCATACCGTCTTATGGCATGCTTAACAGCAAAGATTTGTGGTATTATAAAAAAAATTGTAAGTATTTTCATCGCTCTGAATCTCTAGCATTGTTGGCTAATGATAAGTTGTATCTCATGTACTTTAATTTTTTTTAATGTTGAATAATTACAACATGAGGAAATTAAGGTTTAAGAGTGAATTGTCTATCTATTATCTTCAAATCTTTGAACAAAAATAGGCTATCAAACACATGGTATACATTGACTAATAGTAAGCATTGATCAATAAAATAAGCGTGGAAAAATGTTGGCTACTTGCATTGCTCCCAAGTACTCAAAATAACACAATAGAGCTATGGATCACAACCGAAAAATAATAAGACACCCATATACATACATAAAACGACAATACACATGGGGATGGAAGCTCATATTTTCCAACTCTTAGATTTCTCTCAAATAGATATGATGCTTGGCTCTTATAAAAATTGAATATAAAATAAAGGAAATGTGGAAGACCAATCGGCAGAATTCATCCTTTCAGGCATGTTATTTTTTGTAATTGGTATCAACAATTTAAGCTTCCCCTTTTCTACAAAACACTAATTCAAAAATGAACAAATGCACAAGCCAACTAAAATCATCAATCCAATCTAAGTGAGAGGAAATTTAACTCTAGGGTTAAGGGAAAATACAAGATCTTGTCAAGGAAAGATAACATCTAAAAATAAAATATCTTTTCCCTTTTCCAAATTTAGTAGCATATTTCCTCTCCTAGCAGGTAAGAAAATAAATCAGAATTTCACCATGGCAAGAAAGGGGTCTCCTTCCAAATAAAGTAGAAAAAATTAGTGGAGAAACTCAAGGGAAATTTCAACGATAAAATTCACAATCAAATGGGGTTTTGTTCACAAGCCCCAAATCCCCAATAATTATTAAAAATTGACCTAATTTCTATTCCCAAGTAAATTTATTGAGGAACCCTTCTCTCATGCCATGTCACTCTACCATATGACATTAATCGTCATTCCTTGTTCACACATATCACCTCTGACTACAAAGTGCATGGGTAACCTCCAGCGCCTATCCACATACTTTCCCTAGGGGACATCAGGGGAGTTGTCAAGTTTATATGCACCGGTATAGTTGTAGACAAGGAAGGATTTGAGGTGGAGTTCCTTGAACATGGTATTGCATCCCTAGGATTTTTACATTGTGTTGCAGCCGCAACTATTCTCCCCAAATTATTTTTTCAAATTTTGGACCCCACTTTATGATTTTAATACTGCATTGAATCAATTGGATCCATGAATTTTTGGTCATGCTTTAATTTTGGGATGATTTTTGAAGATGAATTCTCGTCCTATTTTCAGAAATTGCTTGTGTTTGAAACCGTTGTGGGTCGCAGATTCTAGAGGCTGGTTTTTGTTAATCAAGATGAATCAGATCAAGTGTTCTTTGAAAAACACTGTGTCAGAGGTGAAACAGTTTCAATCATTGCCAAATTTTAAAGTTTTTAAACACTTAGATCGGAGGCTATTGTCTGATTCTCTTCCACCATTGCGGCTCCCAAATCAGCTAAGCACCCGATGTATAAGTACTCCGCTCGTCGATGCATGTTTATCTTTTAGTTGCATAACCGTAGCCTTTCCTCTTTCACCGTTGCGGCTGTGCAAAGCACTTGTCTTCCAATGTCAATGTCTTTCTGACTTTTGATTGGGAGCTTTCCCACCCATATTTTAGGACATATCTTCTCCGACCCCGACATGCTTAAGTGGGTTCGCAGTGCCCGTCACCTTTGTAGAACCACTTATGCGGCTACAAATAAGTATACCCTGCCGATGTTATCGTTCTAAGCCACTGATGAGTGTTTATTTCCCGTTATTGGTGATTCCTTCGAACCCTTAGGCGGACGAGATAGTGGTGTCAGCGCTTGTAAAATCCTCGTAACCATGATGCCGTACATGGTTTTTTCTGCTACTTAACCGTTTTGGTTGATAAAATTTAACGTAGTTTGATTTTATTAATACAGCCCCCATGAATGATAGATGTCGTTCTATTGCAGGAATATCCAAAAGACTGTTCATACTGCCACGACGCGAAGGTATAGATAGGAGACAGGATCTCAAGGGGCATGGGAAAAGTAGAAGAAAAAATCAAAAGAAACAAAGGCGCAGATCTGAAAGGTCTATCAGTTACTCAGGAGATCATAAGCATGCGCAGAAAAGATAAAAAGGAGGGATATGAAATGTTCGAGGAACCGAAAGATCACACATTGGGGGGGCAGCCCAAGGGGTCTACTGTCTTAGTTTAAATATTCGAAAGTTAGAACTTACAGGGGCTTTTTCCCTCGGAAAACTTGTAAACTATTGCTTGTAAGAGGAACTATTTCGTTTTACAGCCAGAAACTGCAAATTTTGCCTGTTGGAGAAAGTGCTATGTGGAATGTATCAATGTGATTAAATGAGCGATGTTGAATGGGAACTATTTCGTTTTCAACTATGTTTCATTAACTGTGAGAGCGTTCTAACTTCCTGAACCTATGTTCTTGTTTGAATGTTCTTCAGTATACTTTGTGATGTCTTCCACTATGAGTAATGGGATTTTTAACTATTGATGAGATATCTTATCATGTATACTTTCATTCATGTTTATATGTTTGGTCATAAGAGCAGCTATCTGTGATTTGCCATAACACATGGACAGGGGTACATTACTCATAAATTAATATCCAACTCTCTAGAGATAGCTTAGTTAGTATTTATTTCCTCGTAATTTATGTGAGTTTGATGCTTGGGGGTTTAAGACGAGAGGTATGAACCTGCGCATCATGTTGTGACTACTCCTTGCATTCTTCATCACCCTGTATTGTTAATTAGGCACGTGCATATCATATCTTAAGTCAAAATACAAAAATATACACGGTGGACCGGGCCGCAACCGATAAAACCTTTTTTTTGTTATTCAAACCTACGGTAGCCGGACTGCAAACCGGACGGATTCCCTACACCAAACAGTCACGGGCTAGTTGGGAATGTTGACTGGGGAGAATCCCTTGTTGTTGTTGCCTGCGAATTTACAGGCCTCAACACATTGTTGACTTATTTAAGAATGTTTATTAAGGTTTTCCTCCTTCATGGTCCCACCAAATCATCCACTCTTTCAAATTGAGGAGTGTATTGGAACCTAATAATCAGATAACCATAATTGGGCACATTTTCCCCAAGATTTATGCTACAGTTCTCAACATGTGGCTCTGAAATCAATTGGAGAAGAGGAAACTCGACCCTAGAGGTAGGATTTTGGCTTCTATAATTGGTTGCAATGAACTCATTTCTAGAGATTTAACTTATGACAGTTATGTTTTTTTTATAGTCATTGTATGTGTAATGATTAACCTTTTTAGTATGGTATGGTAAGGTAGTAGTTTAAATTGACTGAATGGAAAGCTTACTAAGAATAAGAGAATATTATTTCTATTTAGTCAAGCTGATAAATCTCTTGATAGAAGTGACGGCATGATAGGAATCCTTCCATAAAAGGCATAAATCCAATAGATGAAAAATAATATCAGGATGATAGCTGAAAGGGTATCATGAATCTAATTGTTTTCTGTCATTATTTTGATCTATCATACATGGAAACACATGTTCAACATGGAAGTGTGATTGCATGTTTCTCATTTTTTACCAGTATTTTAGAGGTAATTTAAAAACTATTACTCGAATAATGTTAATAAAATTTAGGTATGTATTGAAAAGTTAAGTCCTGTCAATTCAACTTAGGGAAGCCAGCTGCCAGTTAAGTCATCTCAGCCCAAGTTAGGAAACCCATTTTTAGAAGTCAGCAGTTTGTGTGTGGTTCTGGTGACAGGTCCTGATGCATTGTATTTTTGTTATTGTGCATTGTCTTCTATTTTTGGGAGTATTTCATGTACTTTAAGAGCATTAACATTTCTCTTCATTTATTGAAGTATTTTTATTGTGATTGACAAGTTAAATCATTTTCTTCTTTGTCTGCTATGAAATTCCTCTCTCTCTCTCTCTCTTTCTCTCTCTCTCTCTCTATATATATTTCTTTTCCTTGGGAAAAATTGTAATTTTCTTTATATAAAAAAGTACTTTTAGTAGATAGTCACAGCAGAGGACACATATCAGTAAAAACTAGCTATGGTAGAGTATGTTCAACTATATATGATAAAGGATGTTTCAGATTCCATACTTCCCCCCTTATAAAAGATTCTATATAGTCTCAAAATTGCACTCTAACATTGTCACTGTCATAATTCTGGAAATACCATTGAGCTAAAAACTGTTCATAATACACATAAAAACCAAAAGATTCACCACCCTCCAGTAAATGGGAAAATTCTACACATAAATCTACAGGTATGTACAGATATCTTATAAAATGAATTTTGAAGAAACTCAGAGAAAACACCATCCCATATTCCTAGACGGCCAAATCCCTTGATCCAACAAAAGGACATCTTTTGGAAAGGAGTCTTCTACCATGTTTCTCTTCCTGTAAATTTGCACAAACAAAATATGGTCAAAGAATAAGACTCTAGCTTGAGCTACAGATGGGTTTCCTAGGCTTGCACCATCAAAATATGACCAAGCCCTGTTTATCAATATATTACTCCCTGACTTCTTTGACTGGTTTTGTTTTGGGAAAAGCTTTAAAGAATAGACATATGTTGGAAAACACATTTATATGGGATGAATCATTTCCCTTTATATAATATAGCAATGACAAATTCGATCATTTTCTTCATGGTCTGCAATGGAATGTTTTTTTTCTTTCTATTATGAATTTATATCCCTAAATATTTTGGTATTTTGGCTGATAGCACGTATCTCTAAAAGTGAGCCATGGGAATCTGGCTTTAAACTTGTGCTAGAGTAAGAAATTTACAGCTATGAATTGAGTAACATAAAGTGGAGAATAATTTTAGAAAAGCTTAGGATTTGCAATTCTACACATAGATAACTATACTTTCTAATAAATGTGTCTCCCTCATTTCATTTCAGTCTTTTTACTCACAAATCAACAGTATTTCATTTTTTATCAAAATATGTAGTTCATGATTTTGGTTGCTTTAAATATTTTCTACACATTGTACTCTATCCTTATATCTGACAGTGTGTATGATGCTTCATGGTTTAGTAACATCCCACAAAATATGCTTCACGGTTTATAAACAACCAACACAATATTCTAAACCACCCATGATCTGTTGTAGAATGTCTAATTCTTCACAACTCTGACAATGGAAGAATATAACCGATATGTGAAGTTTTTGGTTGCAAGATAGTATATCTAGTTTTGTTCTTCATTAACAATTAGAATTTAGAACACTCAGTAGATACATATGGATTGGAAATATATAAGAACATTGAGATCTCTCTATCTCTTGATATATTAAACTTCTCTTTTGTTATCCTGGTATGAAATCCTTGAACCATATTAATGTTTCATTATTGTCGCATGCACAACGCCAAGACAATGCTTGAAGAGGAAGAGACTCTATGAAGTACAAATAGAACAACTTGGAAATTACTAGTTAAGAATCCATGATCAGGTGATCTTGGTGTATTACTTAATTTTAAGTTTGTCTACAGTGAAATAATTTATTCTAGTATTTGTCCTGCAAATACTATCAAACATATAATCTATTGTGAACTATAAACTTATGATCAAGGGGCAATTTCAGATGATCATGTTGGAAGGTGCAAAGCCAACAACAGAAACTGTTGTTGCATTAAGGACTGGGGCATCAACCATGAAAGAAATGAACAAAGCTACGTATGTGATTCCATGTAGATTAATGACTTCTATATTATTTGAAATCATCTAGCTAAATAGCTTGAGTTGTTGAGGGACTAATCCATAAATTCCAGGAATTCTTGTCATATTGAATGAATTTTCAATTTGTGTTTATATTTCTCTTTAGACTGTCATCATTATTTGTTTTACAAAATTTCACAAAACATTGGATTTTCGAAATTGTAAAATGCACATTGCCAAATTCATTAACACGAGGGAAGAGAATAAGTGCCCTTTTTCTTCTTGGTTTTGTTTTTTCATTTTTTCTAAGCAAGGCATTTAAATAAGACAACTTTTAGGGTGACAATTCGTATTCTATCAAGGTTCAGAGGGGCGAGAAGTGGGTTCAGGTTTTAATCCATAAATTTCAAGAATTCTTGTCATATTGAATGAATTTTCAAATTTGATGTTTATATTTCTCTTTAGACTTCCACTGTTCATTGTTTCACAAAACATTGGATTTCAAAACTGTCAAATGTACATGGCCAGATTCATTAAAAAGAGGGAAGAGAATAATTGTCCTTGTTATACTTGGTTTTGTTTTTCCATTTTTTGTAAGCAAGACATTTTAAAGAAGACAACATGTCGGCTTACATTTAGTATTCTATTGAGAGTCAAAGGGGAAAGAAGTGGCAAAGTATTCACTAGTCCAAATGCAAATCCCGATTTGGATTACTGAACTAATGTCCAATTTCATACCAGGTACCCAAGATTATGAATTGTAGAGATTACTTGATTTTCTATAGGTCACTTGACCAAATTATGTGACACAATGGTTACCCCTGAGATCATTGTTGCAATATTCCTTCTCTACCCAATGAAGGGGGCACCTTCTTATCACTAGAACTAGCTACTACAACTGCATAGTTACAATGATAAGTGTTATTAATTGCTTGTTTATCAATATTTTATAAATTATAAGGGTTGTAACCAAGGTTACAAGAATGTGGGTGCGGTCAGAATCAACTAAAGAATCTGGTGCAGATTCGACACTCTTCCCAAAAATAGGAATCAGGGAAATGGAACTCTAACCTTAATTTTTTTTTTAAATATATATAAAATATTTATATTTTACATAGCAGAGATTTAAGTACATAGATAGAATATGGAAAAACTAGTATTTTTTGAGAAAAGAACCAAATAAGATACTACTTAAAGGGATTGCTAGTTAACATGCAATTCCAATTCCATATTTGATGAGATTTTGACCCTGATTTTGATGAGATTCTGGCACAGAATCTTAGTAGGGGGCTATTTCCTATAACTTTGGTTGTAATATATTTAATATGTACCTTTTTTTTCATGGTCTAGAACAACAACATAATCAATATGTCTTCAGTGCTTCACCCATCTCAAATACTTGCCACTATAGTAGTTATTTTTATTTAAGCTATTAATTTTATTTTTTTTAAACATAAATGGTTATTTTTTATAAAAATATGGCTGCATCCGAACTTGATAGATGGAGTTACATAGTACTCAGAAGATAAGACAAGGACACATCCATCACTTCAAAATGTTCTAAAGCCCCAAAAAGACTCAAAATTTGATTTGACCTTCCTATCATGTACCTATTCACATACTCTCATCATATATGTTATCGGATATACTGACAAGAAAATTACCATATAAAACAAGGAAAACATAATTAAAGTCGAATATTACATAAATTTGAGTATTACTATTAGAGTTGTTAAGGTGCTAAAATACTGATGTTCACAGCTTTAGTGAAATTGTGCATGTGATTGATGGCATTGTTGTTTTCTGCAATCGGTTTATGAAGAGACTATGAGATTAATGGTGAATGACCCTGTCTTGTGGACACATAAGGTATTGAATATCATCAGTAGCTCAGAACTATCATTGGAGATTATGCTCTGTAGGTTAAATATCGCAGATGTTGGATTTAAATAGTGGCAGTTTATGAAGGATTTGTTTTATTTGCAGCCTTTGTCAGTAGAGTTGGGACTTGGAATACTTGGTAATATTTTTGACGGGATTCATGTTTGTATTTTTCCCTGAACATACCCCATTCTTTATGGTGACATTTTTTCTAATAATTGCTCCTTTTTGCTAGTCACTACACTAATAGGAAACAGCAAAAGTGATTTTGGTGAATGCAGTTACTATGTTTAATAAAACAACAAAATATTAACTAAGTAGGATGTCAGGTTTTATGCTCCATGTTCACAGTGCATGGTTATTGTGCCAAATTTATTTATTATGGTTGTTTTGTGCCATATCCAGATCAACAACCTTACAATCCTTGTCAGCCACGAACCAATAGTTGATCTATCTTCAACGTAATAAAGCAGATTTCAAATCCCCATTGAACTCTTTTTCATACAAGAAATTTCACAATCCTCCTAGAGATTAACAATCATGCTTGTTAAGCCACCAAAATGGTTGTCAACCTTTGGATCACACTCCCCGTTAGATTTATGGTGGACCTCAAACTTGATGAACCCTATTGTAAAGAAATTTCATGCACATAAAATGTTTTATCCTCCACGATAATTAGCTTAGAGAAATCATTTTTCAATCGTTAGATTGGTGTCCCCACCAAATAAATGATGGACTTCAATCTTATAGGACGGATTGTATAGGGATTTCATGTGCACCAATACTTTGATTCCCCTTGCAACTTCTCAATTTGAAATCAAAGTCAGTTGTTGATTACTTTGGGGATCAACTTCAATCGTTGATCTCAATCTTCCTTTAACAACGATTTGGAAAACCCCATCCCTCTTTATCTGCCTTGATACTTCAACTGTGAAATTCACTTCAAGCTATAGATTTGATCCAAGGTCTACCTATGCCATACGATATTCAAGATTGTGATCGATGGTTTTTGAGAGAGTTTAGGGTGCAAATCCTAGTTACAAAATACAACTGCTGCAGTAGATCTACCCAAGCTATAGATCTTTATATCAAAATAATTGATCAAATGAATGATCAATAGACCTTCTCTTCCTTTTTCGATTGATCCTTGCAGTGATCAATCACAAAACTAGGAACCTACAACAAGGTTAATTCTAAGTGTATAATCCATTCATGAAGTCCTCAGAAAATAAATTCCTTCTTTCGATTGATCAGAGACCTAGACATAAATATAATTTATGGAGTCTGGACAAGCAGGAGAGACCTAATGGACATCTCCTATGAAATGAGATAGAAAGAGTAATGCTTCTGTTAAGAGGCAAAGGAAGTTTCCTTCATATTCAAGAAAAATGTCGTTTTTGTTGGAACATGAAATTTAATGCATAACCAAGGAACCTCACTGAACTGCAGAATATGCAAGAGGACTCAACTTGCCATGATGACTCCTAGAAAAGAAGCATACATTTATCATTAGAGGATGAGTCGCCATATGTTGCAAGCTGATCAGTGTAATTGTTAATGGCTCCTACAACATAGAATTATATTCCTCCTTGCATGTCATGAGAGACCCTTATTCACAAACACCATAAGTGATCCTCAAAATTGCAATGTTTGATTATAGTACTTTTCTTGCATTCTTATATTCATTGAATGTCTATAAATTGATGACAAAGAAGGAAATTTTTTTTGGGGAATTCCAAAACATCTATTTCTAGGCTCCAACTCTAGAGTTTGACAGTGAGTTTTGGTCAGTGTAAAGAGCTAAATAGTAAATTATTTACTAACCTTATAATAAGATACGACTAAACACCAAATGGAAAAAGAAAGATAAAGTTGTCTCCTTATGCTCACAACAGAAATATATTTTGGATTAAATGAAGAAACACATAAAACCACAATGAAATTTAACCTTAGTTTTCAGGATATGCATATGGATGAGCTGCTAGAAATCCAATTATCTATTTAGTGTAATATGATTTTAGCAAGGAATGTCTAAAATTATTTAGTAGTGTGCATGTTCCATACTCTTACTCATAGCCTATAATGCATGCTCTACAACTTTACTGATAAACTTGTTATTGATTTCTCTTTGGCTGGAAAAAAAATGCATTTACCTTTCCATATCTGAATTTTACCAAAAGGCAATAAATTTCCATGATGTAATGAGCTCTAACAAATTGCAATAAAGAGGCTTCATGAAAGAGTGAGAGTTCATGAATGTGCTCCGGGAGATGCTCACTAAGGAGGAAAGACTTTGAATTCCAATCACACAAGGGTTTCCATGGACAACAGATGACCCAGAGGTTACTACTGAATTTGAGATATATGTTTACTGGCATCCAAATTTTGCATATTAGTATTGATAAATGATCTGTTGGCATTAGTATGGAATCATAATATTTTATATGGGTTAAAATGACAGTGTTTGATAAAGCCCCCTGTGAAAGAAAGCACTAAGCCATTGGATTTGAAGCTTCACAATGAAATAAGGGTGGCTGATAATGCTGAATTTGATCACATTGTAAGACAATTGTTTCTTTGTATGAGTTTTAATTCCCTTTAAATTTACACATCCTTTGAGCATTTTCTTCTATGGTTGTTACAGAGAGAAATTCCTATGGCTTGGGGTACCACAACAAACAGCTTTGACTCCAGAAATCAATCTTTCCCAATATGCAATAGAAATAAAATGTCTAACACTAAAGGATCAGACCTCGTACCTTATTCTGGACGGTTGAAGTAGATCCCCATTGAGCTTTCCAATCTTCATCTTGAATTGATATAATACTTCCTCAACAACAAGTAAACAATACAAGCATACTATATATCATGGTGTTAGATCTATTCTAGCATATATAATCAATAATGTAAAAGCATTTGACATAATCCAATGGATACAATATGCATTCAAACACACATTATTGGACAGGAAAAGATATTTCTATTAATATAAATCAGATATTACAAGATAGATACAACCTCTGTCAGCACGTCTACGAACCAGAGAAACTGAATCCCCCACTTGGGCCTCCACCACTTCAATCCTCCATCTCACGATAGCAAGCTCACTAGAAAAAGGAAAGCTTGGAAAGAACACAAAAGTGCTCCAAGGGACAAAGGGATGCGTACTCAAGTACAAATTCTGGCAACAATGGACTATAGTTTCTTTGCTTTCAATCTCTCTATATGCCTTCAATGTACCAAGGGGTTCCTTATATAGCTTCACAAGGGATAATGAAGGGTCGAATCCGAGCGATCTCAAGGCATATGGAAGGCCAGGAGTTGAATGAGTCAGATCCATGTCAAGGAAAACTCCAAAAGGATTTGGATTATGCACACATCCCGATGTACGCAGTTATAGGGGTCAAACCCGCATATGTACGCGGTTATCGGGTAAAAAGCCGCGTATATCATTTTTCATATTGTTTTATGGATGATCAAGGAAACATCAAAGGATAAAAGATGGTCCATGGGGTCTAAAGAGTATGCAAAAGGATAGGGGAAGGCCATACCAAGTGTGATTCACCTAGAGTGGTGAAATCCACTATAACAATGGTGAATCAAATAGATCACAGAAAGACCAAAATCCATAGAACAAGAAAGACTAGAACAAGAGAGATTGCAGAAGGTATGTATGCTTGTGTTGTTTTGTTGGTGTGTATCTTATTCTGAAACCTATATATTAGTGTAGTGATGCATGCACTTGACAAATTATTTCAACAATTAGCCAAAGAAGAGGAGATCAAGAGGCTGAGAAAAGAGTTGGTTCCACGTGCTCAAACCATGCCCTTCTTTGACCGCCATTTCATTCCTAAAAGGTATGGCTTCTTATAGTACCAAGTAGGATGTGTATGTTTCTGTACACAAGATGTCTAAGAGTCTCATGTGATTATGACTTGAACAAATCTTCAAAGCTCCCAACCATCCACAAAGACCCTAGGTTCCATATTCGTAATCACAAAAGAGCAAAATCCATATCGTTGAATGATTTCAACGCTTATCAATAATAAGTTCCATACTGATGGAAGTTATCTATGTACAACTACATTATTTAAGCTGGAGAAAATTAAATTTCTTTGAGATTCAAGTTGATGACTCATCAAAGATTGAATTTTTTTGAATCTCTGGTCACTTTGTGTTTTGATTCACAAAGCCAAGCAACATAGTACTAGTTTTGTGATTACATGCATTGATTCCTTGTGAAAAGAAGATAGAGAGAATTGTTATTAGTAAGTCACGAAATGATGTGTGTACTATCTACTCATGTAGAAAAAGTTGACAATGAAGTTTTTCATTTATTTGTATTTTTGGGGGGAGGGTGGACCATGTTAGTTTTTGGTTCAATGAAAAGGGTTTTAAATTTTCTATAATCAGATCCATATGTTTTGAAGTGGTTAGCATATATCTAAATAAGGTTAGAGCCATTCAGACTATTTTATTATGTCTTTCGAGTCAGAAACAATGTTGGAATTATTAGTCTTTTCTTAGAATTACAAATGATGCAATATTGGTGGTAATATTGCCCCTTTCCCCAATTCTTAAAGGGTTCTAGCTCAATGGTAGAGCTCCTACTTTACAAGCAGGAGGTTGAAGGATTGATTTCTTCATGCTCTAATGATATTGCAATATTGATGTTTTAAATAAAATTTATTTTATTATGATTTATTATGGCTACGAGTGGGGTTCAAAACTGGCCTTGAATGTTACAAGAAGGGGGGTTCAAAACCCCCCCTGTAAGTTTATATGAGGGGGGTTCATAACCACCCCCAAAGGTTTGTAAAGAGTTTTAGGGGGGGTTTGAACTGCCTCCATGGGTGCCTACAAGGGGGGTTTGTAACCGCTCCCAAATGTTTGTAATAAGGACTTTTTTTTTTGGGGGGGGGGGGGGGGGTTGGAACCGCCCCCAAAAGTCACTTTTTTTTCCAGGGGAGCAGGGGGTTGAATCACCCCCAAAAGTGACTTTTAGGGGTGATTTTGATCTCTTCTAGAACCACCCCTAAAATTCAAAAATTTTATCCTCGTTGCTATTAGAAGTTGTTTTGTAAAGATCGTCTCCAAAGCCAAAATCGCCCCCAAAAGTGATTTTTTTTTTGTGGGGAGGGGGGGGGGTTGGGGGGAGTTTGAACCGCCCCCAAAAGTGACTTTTGGGGGGGGGTTTGAACCACCCCTAAAAGTGACTTTTAGGGGCGTTTTTTGATCTCTTCCAAAACTGCCTCTAAAAGTCAAAACTTTTAGCGTCAGTGCTATTAGGGGCAGTTTTGTAAAGAACGCCTCCAAAGCCAAAACCACCCCCAAAAGTGATTTTTGGAGGCAGAAGACAACTGCCCCTAAAATTCAAATTTGTTGTAGTGGAATTTGAATTGACTAGTTATTAATACTAGTGTATTACATTGTAATTAATTATCTAATTACTTTTGATTAATGAAAGCATTACACACCTGCAAGCCATTTTTTGCATTGTTTCATTCTTCAATTCTGAGTAAAATTGTTTGATCTATTTTGTGAATTGCGTGTTGATGCATAGATATATGTGCTCAATTTTATATACCAATCTTTACACAATGCCATGATCCTGAGAAACACATCATTACATGTGAAAAAGAAAGGAAAAGATTGGGATATAAAGATAAATGAATATGGTCACACCTATTCCCGTCGACATTAGATGATTTGTCAAACAAATGGTACAAAATGGAAGAAGCACGAGTTGAAACGTTCTTATGGAACGAACTAAAAGAAAAATTCATCAAGGAATTCAAATTTATACTTGAAGATGACCAACTAGTTGAAGCTGCCAAGCAAATAGAAACATTTATATAACCGAATGTTAATAGTAGTTCGATAAGAACTCACAACTGATCAAACACCTCATTTCATAATATCTGGTCAACTAAAGTACTGTATTCAACAAGACTTCGACTAGAAATAGAACATACAAATGGAAAAATATTTCAATGCATGGAAATCCTAGCATCCTAAAACGACAAGACCAGTCAAAACAATACTAAAATTTGAATCGACAGAAAAAAAAAAGAACCTGAACAAATGACAACAGAAGACTTCCCAGCATCATTTTCACAATTTAAAGAAGGAAGTCGACAAATTAATAAAATCAAAGTGCCAACGTGGATGGAAATAAAAATTAAAACAAATAATTTGACATTTCTAACGATGATAGATCTAAACTTGCAAAAATTAGAGATTATTGGAATGAAGAACATACAATAGAAATCATCAATTTGCTAAAAGAATTTCAAGACGTTTTTGCTTGGGATTATAAGGCTCTTAAAGGATTAGTTCAAGAAATGGGAGAAATGAAGATCAACATAAGACTGGATGCAAGACCCATAAAGAAACAACCATATAAACTGGATCATAAATATAACGAAATAGTGAAGAAAGAAATTGACAATATGTTAGCAGCCAAAATTATCTATCCTATTGACCAGTCAAAATGGGCAATCGCAATGGTTGTGCAACCCAAGAAGCATGACCTGACACGACTAAGAATTTGTGTAGATTTCCATGAAATCAACAAATTCACTCTTGCAGACCCATTTCCAGCTCCTTTTGCGGGTGAAATTCTCATTGAAGTTGCAGTATGTGAATGTTACTCATTTACAGATGGTTTCTCAGGTTATAATCAAGTATTGATCACCAAGGAAGACAAAAAGGAAACAAAGTTTGTATATGAATTTGGTTCATTTGCCTACAAAGTCATGCCATTTGGTTTGAAAAAAGCACCATCTATGTTTTCATGAATAGTGGATAAATAATTTCAAGAATATATCTATAAAAAAATGGTTGTGTATTTTGACAATTGGACAATTTACTCGATGTTAAAAGACCACTGCAAATGGCTGAGATTAATGTTAGAAAGGTTCCGACAAATTTAGTTATCCATTAATATAAAAAAATGTATTTTTGTAACTCCTATAAGGATTCTACTAGGGAATATTATATGTAAATAAGGTATCAAGGTCGACTTATCTAAAATAAAAATCATTCTCGACTTAAAACCACTAGTTAATTCAAACAAGTCATAATTTTACTGGGGTATACAAGGTATTACAAAAAATTTATTCAACGCTATTCAGACAAGACTTATCCCTTAGAAGAAATATTAAAAGAGAATCAAGAATATGAATGGACCAAATAATGTGATCCATCATTCGACATTTTAAATAAAAAACTAGTCGAAGAACCTATTCTACAATTTCCGAATTGGTCGGTAAAATTTCATATACATATCGACGCATCCGGTATAGCAATTGGGATATTGACACAACCGAGAGATGACATAATGGATTATCCGATTGTATATAGTTGAAGAAAACTAAATAAAGCTGAATGTAATTACTCTAAAACAGAAAGGGAAGCACTGGGAATGGTCTTCGTACTTCAAAAGTATCAACACTAGTTAGCTAATCCCTTTGTTTTTTACACTGACCACCAACCATTGAAATAATTAGTTAATAAACCTTTACATCATTGTAGAATCTATTGTTGGTTATTATTATTTCAATAATTTGAGTTTGAAGTCATTGTTTTACTAGGGAAAGAAAATGTTGGACTCGACCACTTCTCGAGAATTGACATAGGGGAAGAACCGTCTAGAATAGAAGATGACCTACCAGATGCACATCTATTCAAAATTGAAGTTGTACCTTTCGAACTAGCATTAGAGGAAATTTGGGGTCTAAAATGGGCCTTATAAGAAAACACACCAACAATAAATTTTGTGAGGTTGAATTCAAGAACCAATATAATTTCAATCAAATGAGTCAACCATAATGGTTGAATTGACATATTTGTCATAAAAGAAAACTACTTTTTTTTGTTCGTATTTTCGACATATATCCCTATGTTTTTACTCAAATTTTAGGTGGGAGAGATTGTTGGATGCGAAATTTAATTCCACATCCAACAAGCACCCACACTGCATACTTTTGACAGATCCCTCTATCCCAAAAATAAGAAATACCTAAAAAAACATGATGATGACATCATCATCACATTTTTTTCAGGTATTTCTTATTTTTGGGGTAGCGAGGTTCGTTAAAAGTATGCAGTGTGGGTACTCGTTGGATGCGAAAGTAAATTACACATCCAAAGAGCTCTTGTGCTCATAATTTGAGTAAAAACATTGGGAGATATGTCGAAAATATGAACAAAAAAGTAGTTTTTTTCATTCTTCCTCCAAAATTAATAACTATTATTTTATTATTTTAACTATTATTTTATTATTTTAACTATTATTTTATCATTTTCCTTAGGAGGCCCATTTTAGACCTCAAATTTCCTCTAATGCAGAAATAGACCAATTCTTAGAAAACAAACAAGCACCAGAAGGAATGAGTGATAAAAAGAAGAAAATCTTAGCAATGAAAGTTGCACCTTATAGCATAATAAACGGGTTCCTCTATAAACTCGGTTTAGACAAGGTTCTCTGTCGATACGTTATAGATCATGAAAGAGAAAGTATAATGCATGAAGCACATTATGGTCTAGCTGGAGGACACTTTCATTCTGACACGACTACTAATAAAATCCAACTGTCGGGATTATGGTGGCCAAAATTATAACATGATTGTCGAATATTTGTAAGTAAATGTGACCTTTTCCAACACCTAGGTCAGCCTCTACCAAGTACTGAAATTCCTTTAATATCAGTAAACCCAATTTTAACATTTGAAATTCGGGTGATCGGATTTATAGGACCATTGTTGGAATATCATAAAGCCACTCATAAAATAATTAATCATTATTTGATTAATTTCCTACCCACTAGCTTAGATTGTTGGCATCCACTTGCACCTTAGAGTCAACACTTACCATCTATATCCTAGGAATGATTTATTTCTAATTCTGGGTTGATCTTGACCACTTTATGGCCATCCAGAATTAGTAACAACGCTTTATAACGGATTCTACTTTTCCTGCTTTATCCTGTTTTTTTGTGGATAAGGTAAAGCTAGTCAACTAGGAAACTCGCAGCTTTTGTTTCCAACCCATCCTCCATTAGTTTCTCTCCATATTCTAGGATTAGCAAGTCTTTCCTTCACTCATCATTGTTGGAGACATTTACCACCATACACCCTCTTTCTAGTCAATTTGGCCTAGTTAAACCACTATCCTAAGTATTATTGACTTAATTGACATCAGAGGAGCACTAGATGACATCATCTAGATCACACCCACGCCTACCTTCAGTCAAGGAGGCTAACGTAGCCTTCTCCTACATTTGGGGAGGCTAACTAAAGCACTCCGGGGGTGATCTAAGTGTCATTAATGCTCCATATTGGTAACTGATGGTTACAATCAGTTAAACAAAGCAGTAAAGGTGCCCTTCTTTATTAAATTGATTATTTATTGATTTTTAATGAACTTGAGTCAACATAGGCGCCTCCAACCACTTCTGATGTTCAGTTACACTTTAGTTAACCTCATTGGGGTTCATTGGAGTCATTTAAGTGCTACCACTTGTTGGTTGGCTTGCTGTGACATGTGTTTGACCTACTTTCAATTATAGTCAGTCATTTATTACACTTCAACTTCATTTAGGGCTTAGTTTAGTCAATTAGGGTTTTGATCAGTGGTTAATTAGAGTGTTGACTATGGCTTACATTCAGTTAAGATAGACTCACTCATTCAATTCGAATGACCTCCTTGGGAATTCGAATTTCTTTGTCATTCATGCTTGTAGCATGATCTTGTATTGTATTACTCGTTCTTTGTGTGAATATACAGAGCGGCTACTCATTTTGTAGCCCTATTACACCATTTTCATGACTTATTGTTATTAATATTTGATGAGACTTATGTTTAGTCCCTAGATTACTGTGATAGATTAATATGGTATCAGAGCTCGCGACGGGACGAAGCTCAAATCTCTCAAAAACAAAGTTGTTGACAGATCTTGCATGAAAATTGAGCAATATCTCAAAAATACAACACTGCACCAGAAGCCAAGGCTTACCACTTAATACCCCAAGTAAAGAACTTGTTGATCAATCTTTCTTTATTGACTATGCTGGGTGTGATGAAAGCCTAAAATGTGTAGGCTATATGACCTTACATTGTCCCTTTTGTTGTGATTTTCATGTTTTTGACAGGTGAAAGCATTCGCTCTAGTAGATTTAGATGGCTTCTTCCTTAGATCTTTTGACTCCGTTCAATTTCCTCTCATGGAAAGGAGATATGGAGATCTAGCTACACTCTAGAGGGATCTATAGGGTCACCATGGACACTGAAGAAGAGCTTGGTTCTGTAATAAACAAGTTTAGATTCTTGAATAAGAAGGATGAAGCATTTGGATTCTTGTGCCTCTCTGTTTCCTGGGATCTTCTTTTCCATCTTTCGGGATTGAAGACTCCAAAATAAATTTGGGACAAATTTGAAGCCCTGTATGGAAAGCAGGATGATTTGAGAGTTTACCAACTCGAAAATGAATTGATGTCTCTCCAGCCCTCCAATTTAGAGACCTTGAATGACTTTTTCACAAAGTTCAAGCACATTGGCTTACTGTTGAAGCAATGAAAAGTGAAGAAAGAGTATGATCAGCTCATCCTCACCATACTCTGAAAACTTGGAGCTAATTATTCAGTTTTTGTCTCTACATTTCGTGCGGGGAAGCTCACAACCCCTGGATGGAAGACTCCTACACTCAATGCCTTCATTGAGTCCCTAACAAGTGAACATGATAAGCTTGTCCAGATGGGGATCATAAAATCCTCCCATGATCAAGCCCTCAATGTTTCAGGGCTCAAATATCTAAAGGGTAAAGGAAAGTAGCAAAAGAACCCAAAAACTAAATTCAAAGCTCCTAATTCTAAAGTTGAAAACTAGTAGCATGGTGAGTCTTCCGGATCAAAGAAGAACAAAGGAAAAGGGCATCATGGAAAGAAAAAAGTCAAGTGTTCATACTGCGGGAAAGGATTCCACCCTGAACATGCCTACATGAAGAAGAATATTGATGAAGCTACCTCTCTCCTTGAGATAAATCACATCAATCTTCCGGAAACCTTTCAGAGGAGAGATCAGCAAGATCGGGAACCACAGCATGAAAAAGGTCATGTTATCATGGCAAGCACTTTGAAGTCCAAAGAACTCTTTATTGATTCTGGAGATTCAAACCACATGATGGCTGAAAGAGACTCCTTTTCATCCTTAGATACTAGCAAATCCATCCCCATCCACATGGGAGATGACTCCACCATCATTTCAAAAGGACAAGGTACGGTTGATCTTGAGAATGGCTATTTTTCAAATGTTTTGTATGTACTATCTCTGGCATCAAATATCCTTAGTGTCTATTAGATGACACATACAAGAGTTCCTAAGAGAGTATATTTCATCCCAAATGATGTTGAGATAACAGAACTTTCATCCGGGAAACTCATTACTAAAGGCCTTGCAAACCATCATGCAAAAGCCTATGAGTTCTCCCACTTTGTGGCAGATGCAAATCCCACTACTCTGCTAACTCATGGAAATGAAGTTAGTAGGTTGTGGAATGAAATGTTTGGCCATATAAATTTCAAATATTTGCAGCAATTATAGAAAAAATCCATGGTTGAAGGCCTCCCAGTCATCAAGGCAACCACTGGAAATTGCAACGGCTGTGTGGTTGGAAAACACCCTGAGCACAAGTTCGATTGGGGGAAGGAAAACTGAGCTACATGCATATTGGGGCTGATACATTATGATATCATTGGTTTGATTCCTATCACATCCATGAATGGATCAAGGTATCTTATGACTTTTATTGATGATTTTTGAAGGTGCACATGGGTCTTCTTTCTCAAAAAAGAAGTCTGAAGTATGTGAAAAATTATCTGAACTGAAGGCCTTGATCGAGAATGCCTCTGGGCTTAAGATCAAGATCTTGAGATATGATAATGGTGGGGAGTATGTCAGTAATGAGTTTCTGCACATATTCTACCAAATTGGTATTCAGGTCCAACATTCAATTCCTTACACTCCCCAGCAGAACGGAGTAGCGGAAAGGAAGAATCGGTCTCTCAAGGAGATGACCACCTGTATGTTGGATTCAAATAAGTTGGATGCAAATTTGTGGTATGAAGCCATGCATGCTACAGAATACATTCAAAACAGGGTGCCACACTCATCCATGAAAGGGAATACCCCTTTTGAAGCATACTTCGGACACAAGTCGGATGTGTCAAACTTGCGGGTGTTTGGGTCCACTGCATGGGACCAGATTCCACTTGATAAAAGAAGGGATTTGAAAAAGAAAATCATAGAATGTATATTTATTGGGTATCCTAATGAATCAAAAGGTTTCAAGCTGCTGGATATCAAAACAAAATATATCATCATCGAGAGAAGTGTCAAGTTCGATGAGCCTCTTCAGGAGGTGAAATTAGTGAAGGAGAAAACTGTTGAATTTCCTTCCTATTCTACTGAATATTTGGATGATGAAATTGGGGGTGATGACCCTAATTTGGATCCTCTGATTTATTATATCAGTGTGTATAAAACATCATATGCTGAATCAGAACCTAAAATATAAAATCATCTTCCCACATGGGCCCGATAGACACTCTCCTCCGCAGGAGATAACATTGGAAATCCGGATGATCCAAGGAGAACCCAGTCTGATTTCTAAAGAGCAGGTATTGTGCTCTCTTGTCCTGATAATTTGCCGTCTGAAACTTGTTATTTGATGATTATTTCAGAACCAAAATCTTACTACCATTCTTGGAAGGATCCAAGATGGCAAGTTGCCATGGATGAAGAGATAATTCTCTTCAGAAAAACACTACTTAGGAGCTAGTTTCTCTTCCTCCTGAAAGAAAATTGGTTCAAAGGAAGTGGGTGTTTTGGACCAAGGTTGCTGCTGATAATAGCACCTGAAAATATAAGGCAATTCTAGTGGCAAAATTTTTCTCTCAAGTCTAAGGTGTGGACTACCATGAGACCTTTGCACCGGTTGCAAAAATGGACTCCATCTGCCTAGTTTTGGAAATTTCGGCATCTAAGCACTGGGAAGTGCATCATATGGATGTTAAGTCATCCTTTATGCATGGAGATATTCATGAGGATATATACATGAATCAGCTTTAGGGCTACATCTCTGATCCATCTTTGGTTTGCAAGCTAAAGAATTCATTATATGGGTTAAAACAGGCCCCAAGAGAGTGGCATTCCAAGATGGATGCCTTCCTTCTCTCACAAAACTTCCAAAGGTGTATATCAGATCCAAATGTGTATTTAAAGAAGTATGATAGCCATTTGATTATTATTGTTTTATATGTTGATGACTTACTGATCACAGGTAGCACAGTTGCTTCCATTTCAGCCATCAAAACTGCTCTCCAGAATGCCTTTGAAATGAGTGATTTGGGGATCCTAAAACAATTTTTGGTGCTTGAAATTGAGAAAAAATATGATGAGATAATGGTCACTCAGTCCAAATACATATCAGACCTATTAGTCAAGTTTAACGTGGCTGAATGTAGGTCTACACCATTTCCTTTCCTTTCAGGGATCAGTGTTGAAGAAGGAAAAAGCACACCTCCAATGGACTGCACTATCTATCGACAACCGATTGGTAGCTTGTTGTACTTGACACATTCTCAGCCTGATATCTATTATGCCATGAATTTTGTATCAATATACATGCAACAGCCTCATGATTTTCATTGGAAGGCAACCAAGAGGATCCTCCAGTATATTCAGGGAACCAAGATTTACGACATTCACTATGTTGCAGACTTTGAGCTAGAGCTGGTTGGATACACAGATTCCAATTGGGAGGGTGATTCTATTGATCAAAATTCTACTTCTAGATATGTATTAATGTTTGGTGGTGGCCCCATTTGCTGGTCTAGTAAAAAGCAGGCTACCATAGCATTATCTTCAGCAGAGGCCGAGTATCGAGGAGCGGTAAATGCTTGCATCCAAGCAGTTTGGTTGCAAGGAATTCTTTTAGAGTTTGATCTTGTTAGTAATTTGTCAACTAATTTGTCCTCTTTTGTGATAATCAAAGTTATATTAAGATATCCACAGATCCAGTTACCAAGCAGAGGACCAAGCATGTAGAGATCCACTTGCACTATATCAGGGAGCTAGTGCATGACAGGACCATCATTCTGCAATACTGCCCGATTGATGAACAGATTGCAGACATCTTCACCAAGATATTTTTATCACTATTGGGGGTGATTTCATCACGGTGATCAAACTACTTTCATTTTTCAGCTTGAGGGGGGGGGGGGTTTCCCACTTGGTTTTCCCTCTTTTCCTCACTTAGTTTGTTTTTTATCATTGTTTCAGTTTCAGCATTATACAGGGTGACCTATGGCCTTAGTTTTCAGGGCCCTAGCATTCTTATGCATTTTATGTTTTCTAACGCCTCCTGAATATAGCTTAAGGGGGGGGGAGGGGGGGGCATTGGAGACATTTAGCACCATACACACTCTTTATGGTCAATTTTTCCTAGTTAAACCACTATCCTAAGTATTATTGACTTAATTGACATCATAGGAGCACTAGATGACATCATCTAGATCACACCCACACCTACCTTCAGTCAAGGAGGCTAACTTAGCCTTCTCCTACATTCAGGGAGGCTAACTGGAGCACTCTGGGGGTGATATAAGTGTCATTAATGCCCCATATTGCTAACTGATGGTTACAATTAATTAAACAGAGTAGTGAAGGCCCCCTTCTTCATTAAATTGATTTATTTATTGATTATTTAATGAATTGGAGTCAACAGAGGCGCCTCCAACCACTTCTGATGTTCAATTACACTTCAGTTAACCTCATCGAGGTTCATTTGAGTCATTGAAGCACTACCACTTGTTGGTTGGTTTGCTGTGACATGTGTCTGACCTCATTTCAGTTAGACTCAGTCATTTATTGCACTCCGACTTCAGTTAGGGTTTAGTTGAGTCAATTAGGGTTTTGATCAGTGGTTAACTGGAGTGTTGACTATGAAT